>ML265226.1:0-65428 GCA_005239495.1 Nicotiana undulata | reverse complement strand
GCGACAACATGGCGACTCTTTTGAGGATTTCTAGGATTTTACCACTTCAACCCACTTTGTGAATTTGTACCTCTTCCCTTTCCCCTTAAGTGCAATTAATTATTTATTTCCTTCAAATATTTGACCTTTCTCAAAAGCAAAACTAACATATTTCCTTGTTTTCCTTTGTAATCGATTTCAATTACAACTGTTGTATTAATTGCTTTCACAATGTGCAAATACATGACTACATGCATTTACTGCTTATTTATTGCATAATAATGCTCAACATCATACTCCACTTGTGCCAAAATAAATCATATAGCAACACTTGATGAGTGGTTGCTGTAAAGACCCGTAAAACTTTCATGTATAAAATAATGCTCGAATAAGTCCCTATGTTGTTATAACTGTAGAGATTCTTAAAACGGACCCATTTTGAGTAAAAAGTATCCCAAAACTTGAAAGATAAAATTTTGCAGGAATTGCGCGTTATGCGACGCACTAGGCGATCGCATAACAGGTATCTGGACCGCATAGTGGTCACATACCTGGATAGCTACTGTCCAAATTGAGGACAACTATGCGGCCCAGAATGCGACCGCATTTTGGGTATGCAGACCGCATAGTTGTCGCATTCTTGCCCCATGGTTTTTGCGAGGGAGGTATGCGACGCACTTTGCAATCGCATAACAGGTATGCGGACCGCAAAGTGGTCGCATACCTGGGCAGATTCTTTTCCATTGTTCCATTTAAGGGCCATTTCTGCGACAGGAATGCGAACCGCATAGCAGGAATGCGATTGCATTCCTGACCGCATTTCTGTGTCGGGGCTCCTATTTTCTAAATTTAAAACCCGACCCCCTATTTAATAAAACACTCCTTCCCTTCATTTTTAATGATTTTCTGACCAAGAATAGAGAGAGTAAAAGAGTGAGAGAGGAGGTTTCAACATCATCCATTTTGATTTTCCAAAATCACTTAAGCCCGAAAATGTTCGAGTTATTGTCATCTTCTTCACTCAAAGAGGTAAGTCTTCACCCTATTTCCCCAATTTCTCAGATTTTGGTTAAGAATAAAGCACACATAGGTTGGTTCTTGAAAATTAAAGTTGAGACCTTGCATGTACGTGAGTTAAACTCCTTAATTTAGTAAAGGGAAACAAGTTTGGGTAATTATTCTCAAAAAGAGGTTAGTAATCTGAAGGGGTCACATAGTGTTTGATAAAACGCCCAATTGAATTCAAGCTTCCTAATTCTAAGTGGAATATGTCACATTGTGGAATAGATTGACGGTGCTAGACGGTCCGGTGATGTGATAGAAACTAAAAAGGGAAAATTCGACTCAAGGTATGTATGGCTAACTTTAATCTTCGTAGAGTCACCTTGTAGTGTCCAAGCATTCGATATGAGTTTCTTGTTGAGTATATGTGAATTGATTGTTCTGAAGTACTGGGGTGTAAGATTTCATTCTCTGATTCTCTCAGTCGAGTATCATGTTAATTGAAACCGTGAAAGATGATTTCTAGTGATTACACTATCATGTGCAAGGTTCGTTAAACGCTTGAATATGTTGGTATAAAAGAATGGTAGAGAACCCAAATGTATGAATGTATCTAAGTGCTAAGGGTTGTGTAACAAGTGATGAAAAAGGAGATGTGAATTTATTTAATTGAACTAAATGACCATGGTAATATTGTACATGACCCCTTGTTTGGCAAGGTTTATTGTGCCTAAATTTTTATACGGATTGTTGGTCGTAATGAATTTGTATTCTTGTTGATAAGAATCCTTGTGATTGAATTATTGATTGATAAAGACTATTGTGAACACATGATTGTTCGATTTTTATGAAAGTGTACTTTTGATGATATGAAGCGTCATGAGTGAATTGTGGGATGTTATTGTTGCTATGAAATATGAATTGTTCGGTGGGATCGGGTTGCACATCGCAACACGAGGTAATAAGGGTGGAATGTTAATTGTACGGTGGGATCGGTTTGAACGTCGCAACAGAATGTAATAAGGCTGAAATGTGATTGTACGAGGGGATCGGGTTGCACGCCGCAACGGGAAACAATACGGGTGGAAACGTTGAGAAGGAATAAGGGTGGAATTTGGTTGTGTTGAAATGAGGATCTGTGAAACTCTTGATTGTGGTTGTTTCTGTTTCCGTGCAATACTTGTTGGTTCCATTAACTGTCTCTTATCTGTGTATTGTTTGATTTTACTTAGAGTAAAGCTTGTTCATACATACTAGTACTATTCCACGGTACTAACGTCCCTTTTGCCGGGGGAGCTACATCTTTTATATGTATGTAGGTGGTTCTATAGCAGGTAGCTTAGCCCGCCGTTAGTGGTGCCTCCTCTTCATCTCTTCAGCAGTTTTGGTGAGCCACACTCCTTCTTGGGGTCGTGTGTGGATTATACCATTCTCTTTTTGCTTATGTTGTAAAAGGTATAGTCAGGGCCTTGTTGCCGACAAGTTTATGTAAAACTGCTAGAACTCTTAGAGGCTCCGTAGACACTATGTGGGTTGTATATACATATGTAACTATTTTGGGTGATAGTTGTATTCACTCGTAAATTTGGATAGTAAATCAGAAATGTTGTATGTAACTTGTATGTTTGGATTATCTATTGTTGAAAGCTAAAAGAGGAAAAATGGAATCATGTTGTAAATTGTACTTTGATTCTAGATTGCCTAACTCACATAGAATAATGAACGTTATGAGCACGGGGCAATACGCTGGGTAGGAAAGGCAATCCAGGTCCACTTGACTTGGTTAATCTGGTCAAGCGCCAGTCTCGTCCCTCGATTTAGGGGCGTGACAAACTTGGTATCAGAGCTTAAGGTTTTAAAAGTGTCCTAGGATGTCTCAGAGCTGTGTCTAGTAGAGCCCTTCTTATCGGTGTGTTGTCGACCACATCTATAATTAGGGGGCTGCATGGACATTTGGGAAAATACCCTTTCATTGTTACTATGTATCGTGCGATGAAGTGAAAGGTGAGAATGTCTCTATCTAACTCGTGCATTGTCCTAATTTTTAGTAAATGGCGCCCAAGAAGAGAGCTCGGCTCGGCCTAGAGGCCAGTGCCACCCCAAGTGTGGCCATATATCCTTTATCTGATGGTGCGGGTGTGATTGATTCCCCGACCTTGAAATTGCCTGACTCCTCTATGCCAGGCCAATCTATCCCTATTCCTGCTCCAGCAGAGAGAACGGAAATCCCTTCCGCTGGTGTTCCTGATCCTTCCTTAGTCCTAGCTTCCGGTCCCAGTATTTCTGATGGGGACCTCAGGGGAGCTATTCAAATGTTGACTCAGTTAGTGGCCTCCCAGGCACAAAGATCGTAGGCTTCCCCTGCGTCCTCTAGCGAGCAACCGGCTTATGCGGCTAGCCCCTCCAGAGTTCACAGGCACCGACCCAAAGGCCGATCCTCAAGATTTTGTAGATGAAATGTACAAGACTCTCCGAGTTATGAAGGCTACTGAAACAGAGGGAGTTGAGTTAGCTTCCTATCGTCTAAAGGGGGTAGCATATTCATGGTTTGAGGTGTGGGAGAGTTCCCGTTGAGAGGGGAGCCCTCCAGCGAGGTGGGTCGAGTTTGTAGATGCTTTCATGGATCATTTCTTGCCTGCCGAGGTTATGGAAGCTCGTGCTGTAGTGTTTGAGGTCCTTAAGCAGGGCCACATTAGTGTGTGGGAGTACCATATGGAGTTCGTGCGCTTATCCAAGTATGCTACCCACATGATGCCGACTATGGAGGTTAGAGTTCGTTGGTTTGTTCAGGGACTTGGTCCCTTGGTTGTCAATGAGGCTGCTACAGCTTCTTCACATTTGGATATGAACTATGGTAAGATTGTGGGTTTTTCCCAGGCTACGGAGGCTCGTAAATTGAAGATAAGAATGGAGAGGGAGAGTAGTTGAAGGGCTCGATCAGCGGGCAACCCTTGGAGTTCAGTTGGAGGTAGGAGATCAGCCCTTGGGAGAGGGTCAGCAAGGCCATCTCAGTCCTATGCTCAGTCTTCGTCCAGTGCGCCACCATCAGGGCACAACTATTAGTAGGGAGGTCGCTTTGCCCCCGGTTCAGATGGCAGGAGGTTCCCCCAGTCAGGTCGTTCTGGTGGGAGGTTTCAGAAGCAACGGAGGGTCCCATGTCCTAAGTGTGGGAGGTCCCATTCTGAGCCATGTTACTTGGATATTCCGGTATGCTATAGATGTGGAGTGAGAGGCCATGTTCAGCGAGATTGTCGTGCGCCCAGCCAGGGCACAGGTAGAGGTACTGCTGAGCCGTCCAGTTCTTCGGTCGCTACATCTTCAGCACACCCTCCAGCTCCAGCATGGCGCGGTGCAGCTAGGGGTAGAGCACGGGGTCAAGGGGGACCCAGTCGGTTGTATGCTTTGTGTGGTCGCCAGAGTGCGGAGGCTTCTCCAGATGTTGTCACATGTATTCTGACTGTCCAATCGCATGGTGTTATATTTTTATTGATCCCGGGTCTTCATTGTCATATGTAACTCCGTTTATTGCTTCGAGTTTTGGGATAGAACTCGAACAACTTCATGAGTCGTTCTCAGTGTCGACTCCGTTTGGTGATTCTATTACGGTCGCGCGAGTCTATAAGAAATGTGTTGTCACGGTGTGTGTTCGAGATACCACGAGTGGTCTTATTAAGCTAGGAATGTTAGATTTTGATATGATCATGGGAATGGATTGGCTTTACTCGTGCTTTGCTAAACTCGACTGCCGAACTAGAATGATGAGGCTCGAGTTTCCTAATGAGCTAGTTATCGAATAGAAGGGGAATGATGTTGTGCCGAGATGTAGGTTTATTTCCTATCTTAAGGCCTCCAAGATGATCCGGAAGGGGTACATCTAACATTTGGTTCGGGTTGCGGACACCACTTCAGAGGTGTCTGCTCCCGAGTCCGTGCCGATTGTGAATGAGTTTCTTGAAGTGTTTCCGGATGAGCTTCCTATGATTCCGCCAGATAGAGAGATCAATTTCGGGATTGATGTATTGCCAGATACGCAACCAATATCTATTCCACCGTACAAGATGGCGCCAGCAGAATTGAGAGAGTTAAAAGATCAATGGAAAAATCTATTAGAAAAGGGTTTCATTCGGCCAAGTGTGTCGCCTTGAGGCGCACCAGTTCTTTTTGTTAGGAAGAAGGATGGATTGCTTCGAATGTGTATTGATTATCGGCAACTCAACAAGGTCACCATCAAGAATAAATATCCACTGCCTCGGATAGATGATTTGTTCGATCAGTTTCAAGGTGCCAGATTCTTCTCAAAGATTGACTTACGGTCCGGGTATCACCAGTTAAAGATTAGGGAGCAGGATATTCCTAAGACCGCCTTCAGGACTTGTTATTGGCACTTTGAATTTTTAATAATGTCTTTCGGGCTAACCAATGCCCCAACAGCTTTTATGGATCTTATGAATCGGGTTTTCAAGTCGTTTCTTGACTCCTTCGTGATAGTCTTCATTTATGATATTCTTGTCTATTCGCGAAGTCAGGAAAATCATGCTAATCACCTCGGGGCAGTTCTGCAAACTCTTCATCAGCACCAGTTGTATGCAAAGTTTTCAAAATGTGAGTTTTGGCTAGAATCAGTCACCTTTTTGGGCCATGTTGTTTCTAGGGAAGGGATTCAAGTTGATCCCCAAAAGATCGCAGCAGTGAAGGATTGGACTAGACCAACGACCCAGACGGAGATTCGCAATTTCTTGGGTCTAGTTGGGTATTATCGAAGATTTGTGGAGGGATTCTCTACTCTCGCCTCCCCATTGACTAAGCTAACACAGAAAGCAGTCAAGTGTCAGTGGTCCGATGCTTGTGAAAAGAGTTTTCAGGAATTGAAATCAAGATTGACTTCGGCACCGGTGTTGACCTTGCCAGAAGGTACAGAAGGATTCGTGGTTTATTGTGATGCTTCAAGGGTTGGTTTGGGGTGTGTGTTGATGCAATGTGGTAAGGTAATAGCGTATGCTTCAAGGCAGCTCAAGAATCACAAGAAGAATTATCCGACACATGATTTGGAACTAGCACCGGTTGTGTTTGCATTGAAAATCTGGCGGCATTATCTTTATGGGGTCCATGTGGACGTGTTCACACACCACAAGAGTTTTCAGTATTTATTCAAGCAGAAGGAATTGAACTTAAGGTAGCGGAGGTGGTTGGAATTGCTCAAGGATTATGATATGAATATTTTGTACCATCCAGGGAAGGCGAATGATGTAGCCGACGCTCATAGTCGGAAATCCATGGGTAGCATGGCACATTTAGAAGCTGGTCAGAGGCCTTCGGCTCGAGAGGTTTATCAATTGGCCAGTCTTGGGGTCTATTTTTTGACCTCAGATGAGGGGGATGTCGTGGTGCATAATGGAGCGGAGTCTTCGCTTGTAGCGAAAGTCAAAGAAAAGCAATTCAGAGATCCAGCATTGGTGCAATTGAGGAAAGCGATTTTGAATCAAAAGATTCCAGCTTTTTCACTCGGCAATGATGACGGTGTCTTGCGATTCCAAGGAAGGTTATGTGTTCCAGATGTGGATGATCTCCGGGAGAGGGTAATGGTAGAGGCTCATAATTCCAGGTATTCTGTTCACCCAGGTTCTACGAAAATGTATCGCGCTCTCAAGGAAATTTATTGGTGGATTGGTATGAAGAGGTGTGTGGCGGACTTTGTGGCTAGCTTCCGAGCTGCCAGACAGTAAAGGCCGAGCATTAGAGGCCCGGTGGGTTGACGCAACTTATAGAAATACCAATGTGGAAATGGGAGATGATCAATATGGATTTCGTGGTAGGGTTACCTCGCACTCAAAGCAAGTTCGACTCAATTTGGGTGATAGTGGATCGACTCACGAAAGCAGCTCACTTCTTACCACTCAAGTCTACCGATACTGCAGAACAGTACGCTCAGTTGTATATCAAGGAAATAGTCCGACTCCATGGCACTCCAGTTTCTTTTATCTCAGATCGAGGAGCCCAGTTCACAGCTAACTTTTGGAGGAAATTTCAGCAAGGTTTGGGTACTCAGGTAAATCTAAGCACAACTTTCCACCCATAGACGGACGGTCAAGCGGATCGGACTATTCAGACGCTTGAGGATATGTTACGGGCTTGTGTTTTGGATTTCAAAGGTAGCTGGGATGATCACTTGCCGCTTATAGAGTTTGCTTACAACAACAACTTTCATGCTAGCATTCAGATGTCCCCATTTGAGGCATTGTACGAAAAGAGATGTAGATCTCCGATCGGATGGTTTGAGGTTGGTGAGGCTGAATTGTTCGGACCAGATCTTATGCATCAAGCTATGGAAAACGTTAGAGTCATTCAGGAAAGGATGAAAACTGCTCAGAGTCGTCAGAATTCCTATGCGGATGTTCTTCATAGGGATTTGGAATTCCAAGTCGATGATTGGGTATTCTTGAAGGTGTCTCCCTTGAAGGGAGTGATGCGGTTTGGGAAGAAAGGGAAACTGAGCCCTAGGTATGTCGGGTCGTATCGGATCGCTCAAAAGATGGGACAGGTGGCCTATCGACTGGAATTGCCCCCTGAATTTTCATTAGTACACCCGGTGTTCCATGTGTCTATGTTCAAGAAAGTGGTTGGAGATCCATCCGCCATCGTGCCAGTTGAGACTATTGAGGTTAATGAAGAATTATCGTATGAAGAGGTTCCGGTTGCTATTCTTGATAGGCAAGTCCGTAGGTTGAGGAACAAAGAAATTGCTCCAGTTAAAGTGTTGTGGCGAATTCAACAAGTCGAAGAAGCCACGTGGGAAGCGGAAAAAGAAATGAAAGAAAAATATCCCCATTTGTTTGAAAAAGTCTAGTAGTGAATACACCTTTGTGTTTAATTTTGTGCAAGCACACTTCACTCTCCTAATTTCCTTATTATTGTAACATCTCAAGTTGTGCCATATTTGTGTATGTTGTGATTATTTGGGAAATGTGCAGCTCTTTGAAGTAAGCTAAAATTATGGGCAATTCATGTGGTAATTAAATGATATGCAAGTTGTGGTGTTTAACTGAATTATGTATAAGCATGTTGAAGTAATTGAATTGAATATGATTTGATGGGATAACTGAATTATGTGCAAATTGTTGGAGTAAATGAAATTATGTGAAACTCATGTGATGGTTAAATTATTAATTGAAGTGTATACATCATGTTGAAGTAATTGAATATATGCAAGTTGTTGAGGTAACATGGTTATGTACAATGTGTTAGAATAACTGCATTATGTAGCACTAAATTGGAAATATGTTTCGGGGGCTCTCTGACCGGTATATAGGCCTAGTTACAAACAAAACTCTGGCGAAATTTTTAGAAAATATTGGAGTTAGTGAAAATTTGGGGGTTGGCATATTGTGTTTTAAAAACTAAGCGATTTCCCGATCCTCATTCGAGGACGAATGATTTTAAGCGGGGGAGAATGTAAAGACCCGTAAAAATTTCATGTCTAAAATAATGCCCGAATAGGTCCCTGTGTTGTTATAACTGTAAAAATTATTAAAACGGACCCATTTTGAGTAAAAAGTATCCCAAAACTTAAAAGATAAAATTTTCCAGGAATTGTACGTTATGCGATCGCATAACAGGTATGCGGACCGCATAGTGGTCGCACACCTGGACAGGCTACTGTCCAAATAGAGGACAAATATGCGGCCCAGAATGCGATCGCATTTTGGATAGGCGGACCACATAGTTGTCGCATTCTTGCCCCATGGTTTTTACGAGGGAGGTTATGCGACGTACTTTGCGATCACATAACAGGTATACAGACCGCATAGTGGTCGCATACCTGGGCAAATTGTTTTCAAATTTTGGCCCATTTGAGGGCCATTTCTGCGACAGGAATGTGGACCGCATAGCAGGATCGCATTCCTGACCGCATTTTTGTGTCGGGGCTCCTATTTTCTAAGTTTAAAACCTGACCACCTGTTTAATGAAACACTCCTTCACTTCATTTTTAACGATTTTCTGACCAAGAATAGAGAGAGAAAAAGAGAGTTCTTGAGAGAGGAGGTTTCAACATCATCCAATTTGATTTTCCAAAATCACTCAAGTCCGGAAATTTTCGAGTTATTGTCATCTTCTTCACTCAAAGAGGTAAGTCTTCACCCTATTTCCCCAATTTCTCAGATTTTGGTTAAGAATAAAGCACACATAGGTTGGTTCTGTGATGACCCAAACGGTCATCCTAAGTGATTTTAGCTATATCTGTGTTCCGAGGCTCTGAAAGCCTCCGTTGATTTCACCTCGATATGCGTGTGTAGCCCGGGCGTGTAGCCGGGAAGTCTTTATATTGAAATTGGATAAAAAAATAGAATTTATGATAATTAAATGAAAAAAGTTGACTTTGGTCAACTTTTTTGGTAAACAGACCTGGACCCGTAATGTGACGGTCCTGGAGGGTCCGTAGGAAAATATGAGACTTGGACGTATGCCCGGAATCGAATTCCAAGGTCCCACGCCCGAGAAATGAATTTTTAAAGAAAATTATTTTCTGGAAATAATAAAGGAATTTGAAAATCAATTATTAAGTGAAAACCGTGTTACCAGGCCCGTATTAAGGTTCCGGAGCCCGAAACATGTTTATTATATGTTATTTGTTCTATCTGTGAAATTTGGTGTAAAACGGACTAGATTTGACGTGTTTTGGATCAAAATGAGAGATTTAGAGTTAGTAAAGTTTTGAGGATGTTCATAAAAAACTTGAAATTTGGTTAAGAATGTGATTTTATGCTACCGAGGTCCGAATGCAATTCCGAGTTCTGCCACGTTATTTATGTCTTGTCTGCAAAATTTGAAGTCGTTCCGAGTTGTGTGGGTCGGTTCGGCGCATCGTTATAGAATTTTAGAATTTCAAGTTCTTAAGTTTTGAATTCAGAGGTTTTGGAGGGTGATTTTTAGTTTTAGCGTTGTGTTGAGTGTTCCGTGGGCTCGAGCAAGTCCGTTTAATGATTTGGGACTTGTTGGTATATTTGGACGGGGGCTCAGGTGGGCCCAGGTGCCTCCCGGATCCAGCACGAGGCCATAAACCAGCAAAAATCACTGCTGGTGCACAGCAGCTGGTGTGACCGCAGGTGCGGTTGCCCAGCCGCAGGTGCGGGACCGCACCCGCGGTCCAGGTCATCGCAAGTGCGACTCTTCCGTAGGGGCGATCAAAAATCCATAGGAGCAGGACCGCTGGTGAGGCTCCCAACTCCGCAGGTGCGAGCCCAGGGTCCCAGGCCCTTCTTCCGCAGGGGCGATCAATTTCTCGCAGGTGCGAGACCGCACCTGGGGTCCTAAGGTCGCAGGTGCAGAAACCCCTGTTGACAGCCCTTTTAAATGTACAAAGATTTCGGGTTTTATTCATTTTTATCCATCTTCAACCTCCATTAGAGAGCATCCAAGCTTGGGCAACACCTCCCTCGCCGACCCACTGCAAGAGGTAAGTTAAACCCCATAAACTTCTAGTTTTATCATTAATTCCTAGTTAAATTCACTACCAAATCATCTAAAAATCATATAATTAGGTAGTAATTTTAGGGTTGTTGAGAATTTTGGGATTTTCCATGTTAGGCCATGAATTCTTGTATAAATTACATAACTTCGATCCTTAGACTCCGGGTAATTGATTCCTTCATGATTTTTCGAAAATCCGAATGTGTGGGCCCTAGGTGGAATTTTAGTATTCTTGGAAGAATAGTAGGAAATGTATAATTAGGCTTGGGAATTGGTTTATTGAGTACTTATTGATGTTAATAAATTATTTATGTCTAGATATTACCGATTCGGAGTTGGATTCGGGAGGCAAGGCTGTGATTGAGGCTTGACTTGCATTTCTGGAGCCGAGGTAAGTGTTTGGCTTAACCTCAGCTTGAGGGATTAGGTATAGAGTTTTATTTGCTATGTGTAACTCATGTCCAAGGTATAGGCGTGGTGGCGAGTGCCTATGCGTTGCGGTCAAGCATGCCCCTGAGTCATTTGTGATGAAACTTACTGTGTTCTTAATATTCTCCGCTCTATGAGTAATTGGTGAAGTAGTAGTGATACCTTGATGTTGTTTCATGACATGGGGAGTTATTGAGTTATTTGTTTCAGTTGAGGCTTACACTGTGAAATTGTATTTCTGATGCGAGGTTGATTATAGCTGAGACCCTTGTCGGGCATTTGTTGAGTTTGTAATTGATGATTTCTCTTTGCCGGGACTATAGGATTTTATTGAGCATTTCCATGCACTTGAGACTTCTTAATGTTGACTTTCACAATATATTGTTGCTTTGTTTGTTACTTATCGCACGAGGGGACATTCTGTGCCGAGTGATTGTGAGGTTATGCACGAGGGGACATTCCGTGCCGAGTGTTATTATATGCCCGAGGGGACATTTCGTGCTGAGTGTTATTATATACGCACGAGGGGACATTCTGTGCCGAGTGATTGTGAGGTTATGCACGAGGGGACATTCCGTGCCGAGTGTTATTATATGCCCGAGGGGACATTTCGTGCTGAGTGTTATTATATACGCACGAGGGGACATTCTGTGCCGAGTGATTGTGAGGTTATGCACGAGGGGACATTCCGTGCCGAGTAATTGTGAGGTATGCACGAGGGGACATGCCGTTCCTTTTGCTGTTCATTATCTGTTTTGAGAAGATAAATTCCTGCTTTTACTTTTACATTTCAGTTATTACTCTGTTTTACCGTGCTAGCATTTTGTTGCCCCTTTTATTCCCCAGCATGTTCTCCCCGTATCTGTCTCACTTGCTTATTTCCGTCGATATTCTCCTGTTATTATATAGAATTGCACAGGTACATATATTGTTGTCGGTCCTAGCCTCGTCACTACTTTGCCGAGGTTAGGCTCGGCACTTACTCAGTACATGGGGTCAGTTGTACTGATTCTACACCTGCACTTCTTTATGTTATGCAGACTACGCAGCCGGACCCGGTGATCACTGACGGTCGGAGCATCTCATCAGTTCATACAGGAGACATCGATGTAGACCCGCAGACGTTCGTGGGCCTTGGCGTCCCCTTCTACTTTTCACTTTCATCTCTGTCTTACTTTATATTTCAAAGACAGTCCTACGTACCTATTTTTCAGACCTTTGTTTTAGTAATCTCTTAGACAGTTCGTGAATATGTGACACCAGTTCTGGGATTTGTATATGGGTTTTATTTTGAAGTTGTTATATTATTTTTGGTAATTTGGTTAACCTTCATATTGTGGGCCATCGATGCCTTAGTTATCTTGTTCGCTTTAGTTGTTAATGAGTTTTATTTAGTTCAAACGTTGGCTTGTCTAGTGGGTTCAACGTTAGATGCAGTCATGGCCCGAAGGTGGGATTTCGGGTAGTGACAGGTTCTTTAAAATTAAAGTTGAGACCTTGCATGCATGTGAGTTAAACTCCATAATCTAGTAAAGGGAAACAAGTTTGGGTAATTATTCTCAAAAAGAGGTAAGTAATCTAAAGGGGGTCACATAGTGTTTGATAAAATGCCCAATTGAATTTAAGCTTCCTAATTCTAAGTGGAATATGTCACATTGTGGAATAGATTGACTGTGCTAGACGGTCCGGTGATTTGTGATAGAAACTAAAAAGGGGAAATTCGACTCGAGGTATGTATGTCTAATTTTAATCATTGTAGAGTCACCTTGCAGTGTCCAAGCATTCAGTAAGAGTTTCTTGCTGAGTATACGTGAATTGATTGTTCTGAAGTACTGGGGTGTAAGATTTCATTCTCTGCTTCTCTCAGTCGAGTATCATGTTAATTGAAACTCTGAAAGACGGTTTCTTGTGATTACACTCTCATGTGCAAGGTTCGTTAAACGATTGAATATGTTGGTATAAAAGAATGGTAGAGAACCCAAATGTATGAATGTATCTAAGTGCTAAGGGCTGTGTAACAAGTGATGAAAAAAGATATGTGAATTGATTTAATTGAACTAAATGACCATGGTAATATTGTACATGACCCCTTGTTTGGCAAGGTTTATTGTGCATTATTTTTTATACGGATTGTTGGTCGTAATGAATTTGTATTCTTGTCGATAGGAATCATTGTGATTGAATTATTGATTGATAAAGACTATTGTGAACACATGATTGTTCGATTGTTCTGAAAGTGTACTCTTGATGATATGAAGCCTTGTGAGTGAATTGTGGGTTGTTATTGCTGCTATGAAATGTAAATTATTCGGTGGGATCGGGTTGCACGCCGCAACACGAGGTAATAAGAGTGGATAGGTAACAAGGATGGAATGTGAATTTTACAGTGGGATTGTGTTGCACGCCGCATTAGAATGTAATAAGGCTGAAATGTGATTGTACGGTGGGATCGGGTTGCACGCCGCAACGGGAAGAAATAAGGGTGGAAATGTTGAGAAGGAATAAGGGTGGAATGTGGTTGTGTTGAAATGAGGATATGTGAAACTCTTGATTGTGGTTGTTTCTGTTTCTGTGCAATACTTGTTGGTTCCATTAACTGTCTCTTATCTGTGTATTGTTTGATTTTACTTAGAGTAAAGCTTGTTCATACATACTAGTACTATTCCACGGTACTAACGTACCTTTTGCCGGGGGAACTACATATTTTATATGGATATAGGTGGTTCCATAGCAGGTAGCTCAGCCCGCCGTTAGTGGTGCCTCTTCTTCATCTCTTCAGCAGTTTTGGTGAGCCCCATTCCTTCTTGGGGTCGTGTGTGGATTATACCATTCTCTTTTTGCTTATGTTGTAAAAGGTATAGCCAGGGCCTTGTTGCTGGCAAGTTTATGTAAAACTCCTAGAATTCTTAGAGGCTCCGTAGACACTGTGTGGGTTGTATATACATATATAACTATTTTGGGCGATAGTTGTATTCACTCATAAATTTGGATCGTAAATCATAAATGTTGTATGTAACTTGTATGTTTTGGATTATCTATTGTTGAAAGCTAAAAGAGAAAAAATGGAATCTTGTTGTAAATTGTACTTTGAATCTAGATTGTCTAACTCACATGGAATAATGAACGTTATGAACACGGGGCAATACGTTGGGTAGGAAAGGCAATCCTAGTCCGCTTGACTGGGTTCATCTAGTCAGGCGCCGGTCTCGTCCCTCGATTTTGGGGCGTGACGCGCCCTTCCTATTTTGTATCACCCTTAAATTCGGAAAGGCTTATTTGCGGTAAAACTAGTCGATCAGCGGTGCAGTCGACAATTCCGTGCTTTCCCCCTCTATTTGTCTGCTCAAGGGTACCAGTCTAATACCCTATAAACTTTACTCTATTAAACTGTACATGCATCATGGTCAAACCTAGATAGGTTAATGTGTTGTCCGCACAATAGCCTTAAAGATAGCCTTGTCCAAAGTCCACCGGGTTTTCATAATCCCAACGGATATCATCACGTTCTGTGCATTTATTTGGAGAACTAAATGCTTGTATGCTAATCATGAATATTAAATAGTTATGTCTGGTGGGCGTGAGGGCCTAACTATGTTGTCTTGCAGAAATATGAGGCACAAAGTCCCTAGATTTGGCATGGTTAGCAATATTCACCCAAATCTCTTGAACTGGTGGGAGGATCTTCACTCTAGTGATAAGAAACTTGTCAAGAAATACCTTGGTATCTTAGAGTCTCTCCTAGACATTTAACCCAACAACATGCTAATCGAGGCTGCCACCTTATTCTGGGATAGCGAAAGAGCTGTTTTTCGTTTTGGGGACATTGAAATGACACCATTTCTAGAGGAAATAGGAGGACTAACTGGGTTAGTCTGGGAAACCCCTAGGTTATTAGTGCTTGAAAATCGCACGGGTAAAGGCTGTTTGGAAATGATGGGTCTAAAGAATAATGTAGAGCTAGAGTGTTTGAAGAAGTCGTACATCCCTTTTGAGTACCTATATGAAAGATACAGCCTTAGCAAGTCATACCGTACTTACCAAGTTGTACATCCCTTTTGAGTATCTCAAGGATACGCTCTCGAACTAATCTCACATGCCAACACTTACTACTATCATCATTGCAAACGATACTTCATTCACAAAAATTGTATCACCACACTTTATCACCAGCTAAGAACTCTTACTATCGCTTTATTTTCTGCATTGCATAAGGCTACAATTCTGCCTTCCGAGGTTAAGCTCTACCTCCATCTGCATTCGCATTTGCATGAGGCTACCTTTCTGCCTTCCGAGACTAAGCTCTGTCTCCATCTTGCATGAGGTTAAGCTCTACCTCCACTTGCATTCGCATTTGCATAGGGATACCTTTTTGCCTTCCGAGACTAAGCTTTGTCTCCATCTGCTGAGGTTAAGCTCTACCTCCACCTGCATTTGCATTTGCATAAGGCTACCATTCTGCCTTCCGAGACTAAGCTCTTTCTCCGTCTTCTGAGGTTAAGCTCTACCTCCATCTGCATTTACTTCTTGCATAAGGCTACATATTCTGCCTTCCGAGGTTAAGCGCTACCTCCCCCGCATTTTATTTCATGCATTACATAAGGCTGTTATTCCGCCTTTCGGGGTTCTACGCTACCTCTCTCCGCATCTTATTGCACTACGCTAAGCTCTTTTCTACCTTTTCAAAGCAGTCACCTTATTTATTTATGCCTTATTGCGGGCTAAGAACTGCCCTCTTTCTTTCACAAATCGCAAGACTAAGCTCTGTCTTGCTAACATCATATTACTGCATTCTTCATGGGCTGAAATATTGCCAACTTGTCCAAAGGCGTCATCGTTCGGAGGCACCATCATCATGGCCCGAGAACATCATTTCATAGCCTGGGGATCTCTTCTTCAACTTGCATATCATTATTCAAAGGCATCATTGTTCGGAGGCACCATCCTCATGGCCTGAGAACATCACTTCATAGCCTGCGAATCCCGCGCTAAGCGAGTCATGGCCCAGGACATCATGGTCTAAGGACATCATCCTAATGGTCCAAAGACATCATTCATAGTCCGACGGGAACCTGCATCATGTTTATATTATGCACAATATACATTTTCTCTCTATTTGCAGGTAACCCGGCCGGAACAGCCAACCAGGCAGGAGCAGACCGCTCCAGTTCTTCGACGTCCCCCATAAGAACTTCCTACTCTTACCTTAACATGTACCTTGCGTCTGTTCTTATGAAACATCACCGGTATATTTCGCCGATGATTCCGGAACTACATACGACCTGATTACTGTAAAACCAGGGATATGTAGGCAGCTCAAAAACCAGGGTGCGGCCAAATTCTATCCCGCAGTTTCATCTCGGTCAAATTGGCCATCATATCTTTACCTGATAACACTTTCATCCTTCCCGGGTAAAGAGGGGCAGTTGTTGATACCCAATATTTCCTCAAACTATTTTCAAACATGTATATAAGCTTTCAAAATCACTCTTTGCAATAATGAGTATTTTCCCTAATTTTTTCATATTTTTATCTAAATTATTTCCCTATTTATTTAATATTGTATATTTTTATAATTCACAAATTGTATTCTAAAATAATTTCAAAAATATTTTCTAGTTAAGTATGTCATTTATAATCACTTTTTACTTATTAAAATCCAATTATTTCACGAATTAGTCAATTCGGACTTATTTAATTTCAATTACGATAATTTTGCAACTATAGACTAATTGAACATTGTGTATTATTTTAATTCGAAACTTAAGCATTTTTACACTTAATATTATTTAATTACTGTAATTTCATCTATTTAAACTCAATTTCATTTTTTGTACAATTATTGGTTGTTTATTTAATTATTTATCTATTTTTGGGTATTTAATATCTAGCCATTTTTTATTTAAAATCTAGCCTAATTAACCCCAACCCAAACCCAATTAAAATACCCAACCCAGATCATAAACAACCCAGCCCAAAACCCATCAAAAAAACCCGACCCAATCCCATGCCAATTTGAGTCGTTGATCAGATCATATCAACGGCCCAGATTTTTGTTACCTAAATTAAACTCACCTAACCCCTCCCCCTCCGTCTCATTCCCTTCGAGACGGTTCATCTCTCTATCTCTCTATCTCTCTCTACAACTCTCTAGAAGTCTCCTTGACTTGGTCTTCTTCGATGATCTCTGGTCGCCTTCTCCGGTGGATTTTCACCGAAAATTTGGTTCCCTATCATCTCCTAGTCATCCACTCGCCTCCCACCTGCTCAGTGAAACCCTGAGTTCTTCAGACGAGCCTGGAGCGGTCCACTCACCTCCTCTGAGCCTCTTGCCACTGTCCAGCCAACCCTTGGCCATTTGAGTAAGTTTACAGTCCATCCGGCCTAAATCTATGCCGTTCATGAGGTTTGCCCTCTTTTCTGGGTTTCACAAAACCCTAATCTTCTGTATCTCGGTTTTCTTTTAAGATATGTTTACATTTTTACAATATTATGAAGTTTCTCTATGGTTTTCTCCATAAAATCTCGTTTTAACAATTTCAAAGCTAGGGTTCCTCAACCCATTTTCAAAACAGTTCTTCTTTAGATTTAGCTACCTATACTATGTTTATACGAGTATTTTGTGATTCCTTTTTGCCTTATATATTATGGTATCCCTGTTTCCCATGAATGCTTCGAGTTTCTTTGACTGTATTATGCTTTGTTCATTAGAGTTTCTAATCTCTACTCGTATCATGTTTTCCTTGTTATTTTCTTATTACTGAGTTCATGAGAGTCCTTAATTTCACATGTCTTACTACTAGGGTTTCTGACCTCTTGCTTGTGACTTATTCAATTCATCATTGTTGCTCCTATTTGAATCCTTGATTCTCTATGGTTTCAGCTTATTACGGTTCCTGATTTATTATTTGTGAACCCTGGATTCCTTGTAATTTGAGACCTTATTGACTGTTTACCTATCGATTTTATACTACCTTTTGTGTAAGAATCCCCGGGCTTATGATGTTTTCCTTGATACATGATTGTGTATTCCCTCTGTAATCTTGTACTAATTTTGAATTCTTTCCATATTTATGTGATGCCTTCCTTCAATAGGTGATTTTGTATGTCCTTTGTAATTCTGTACCAATTTTTGAGTACTTTCCTTACTTATATGATACTTTCCTTAACTATTTTGGATTCCCTGTGAGTGCAATTGAATCTGAGATCCCTTTTAGTTGATTTCAAACTAATGCCCTAGTTTTCTTTATAAATGTAATGTTATTTCAACCTTCCTTAATTATACTATGTACTTGGCTTTATTTATGTATTAAGCAAAATCAGTCTTATGAATTGATTGCTTTTCCTTTTGAACTTGACTCCTTAATTAAAGGAGTCCAGTGTTTTAATTGATACTAATTGGTTGTATTTCCATAACTGTGCACCCTTTACCTATGTGACTACTCATTTTTCAAACTATATATACCATGTCTTCACTCTTTACACACACTCTCTTGATCACACAAACACACACAGACATCTACACTATTCTCGTGTGCTCTTTCTTGCTATATCTCTTTGCTCTATTTGCTGCTCTCTATTCTTGCCTATCATTATCCGGCTATAAGCCAAGGCTAATAGTGCTATCACTTTTCTCTCTTCTACTTTGCTCTCTCTTAACACTGGTATGTTCTAGTTAAGTTTACCACATCCTCAAACAATATGTTTCAATTTTGGTTAAGATTCTTGTTGTTTCTTTTGTGCTTTTACTTATGGTTCTATTGCCTACCATGTAACTAGTATGTCTACTCTCTTTCTATGATCTCTCTTCTTCTTCTAGCCTAGCATGATTCCTGTCTTTCTCTCTATGATTCATTATGGCCTATGTGATCTTCTACTGCTTCATTCTGCATACCTAGCATCTATTTATGTATGTCTCTTTATCAATTGCCTGGCTTCTAATGCACCTATAACACTTAGTATTCTCAGACTTGTATCTATAATATATTGGCATATCATACTTTGTGAAAACCTGTAACTTTGTGCTAAGGATTAATTACTGCAAAGATGTTTTTATCGTTACTTGTCCCAATCCCTTTTCCTATTTGTGTTTGTTTTTCTTGAATTCTGCTGAGTTGTGACCCTTCTACTACTTCCTTCTAAAATTAATTTTACATAAAAAGTCTTTCTATTATTCTCTAAAGTCATGTTATTTCAAAACTCCTTTTCAAACTTAACTCTTTTTAACTACTCCTTCTTGCACTTCAAATTATTCTTAGACCTCTAGGATCCACCCCCTAAGTGTGAGCATTGCTTAGGGACCTTGAGTTCCCTCTGAACATTGACACACTGAGGTAGATAATTTTACACTGCACCTATCTCAACTTTTGCAATTGCTGGGTGCTGGTATTGGTCAGGGCCCTCACAAGTACCTTTGGGAGCTTTGCCGCACCCAGACTATGTAAGATTGTGAAGCTCGAAGGAGGTGAGGTTGGAAGGTTGGGCATGTCTGAAGGCTATCTATAGAATAACTTCTTATTTTTCTTTGCAATTACTGTAATTCATTTGCTATGGCCTGTAATAATTTGTAAATAAACTATTGGGGCTGGATAGTGAATATGGGAGGGAATTATGCATGTTTAGTGTAGTATGGGTAGAAATCATGACTTAGGCTTTATTTCCTATGTGCGCAATAGTATCATGCCTAGGACATGCATACCATACATTAAAAATCATGTTTAGGGTCTTCATTTTAACATATCTATTATATTCACGCCTAGTATAACCTAATGAGTAACAAAGACTGCCATAATGTATTGCTCATGAATTTTATAAACATGACATATAGAAACCATGTCTTAAGGTGATAC
Organism: Nicotiana undulata; assembly: GCA_005239495.1. NCBI lineage: Eukaryota > Viridiplantae > Streptophyta > Magnoliopsida > Solanales > Solanaceae > Nicotiana > Nicotiana undulata. Next base: position 45,707 of record ML265226.1, on the reverse strand, counting down.
TTTGTGCATTAGATATCCTGCCCTTAAGTCATTTTTATCTTGTCAGAACCTGAACGCCTAGTTAACATGATTTAATACTCCCATAAAATTTGTTAACCTATTTAAAACAATTTCCTACGGACATGTATTTATTAAAATCATAATCCAAATGTGCCTGTTCACTCTTAAAAAATAGGTAGGCAACGTATACAACGCCTAGGCAAACCTTAGGCCTAATACGTATTAAAATCAAATCAATCATGTTCTTCTAGTTTAATCACTTCCTTTAAACATTTTGAACCCTGCTGCTCCCACACCTGTTTTGTTTCACTGAAGCTCATTTACTTTTTATTAAAAATCCTGCTCTATCTTAAACAGTCTCGAAGTTGTGCATCTATTTCTTTTACTGAGTTTTACTGACTCCTGCTCTATTATGCCTTCAAACTACTTTTTTTTTCAACAATGCCTCATTCTGCTCAAAATCGTGCCATTTCGAATCATTGTTTTGTATGTCTTTCAAGTCACTATATTTTGGTATCATTTTACTACTTCTTTTGCTATAGTTCTTTGAAAACTAATAGCTATTACTCTATGTTGAGCCACTGTATTTTATTCACTTATCCTTTAAAATCATTTCAAACTCATGCTCTAATAACTTTCATCTATGTTTACTGAAAGCTTTTAATCACTGCATATTTTCAAGTTTTACCGCCGCCTTTAGCAACTGTATATTTTGAAATCAACTATCAGTTTTAATTAAAGTTTCTGTCTTCATTAAGTTTTCTAACCCAGACACCTACTATTTTACTAAACTTCCTATTTTCAAACTCCTGTCTTGAGACTTTAATTGTGTTTGAGATTTGCTACTTACATGTTTATGTGTGGAGGGACCTGTGAGCCTTTCTTTGTCTTTATATGTTCCCTCATATGTGCAGTCCTACTTGTTTTGTATGTCGCTTAGTATTTTGTCCTTTAAACCTAAGGGTTCAGCCTAGTTCCTGCCTTGTAGGATTAGTAGTCCTAAACACCCTCCAAGACTTATAGGATGGGACGGGTAATAGAACGCAATAAGCACTCGTGACCAACACACGCATTTTAATAACCTTTACGGGGTGGGAAGGGTAGAATACGGATATGATGACCGGTGCGCTAATACCACGTGTAGTCGCCTCTTCGAGGTGTGACATACCGGGTATTGCATTGAAGTGATCCGTATTACCTTAAACCTAGGACAATTCTTTTCAAATGTTTATTCTAATGTTATTCCAAAACCTTTAAAGATTTTCATACTTGTTTAAATCCCTTCTTATATGAACCTTACTTGTTACTTGCTCACCGTCCAAATTCACAAAACTTATTGGCTGGGACCCACAATTGTGGATCTTGAGGGGTGCCTAACACCTCCCCTTAGGATAATTTCAAGCCCTTACCCAATCTTTGGTAACGCGAACTAGTTCATGAGTTATCAACTCTAGGTGCCCTAACGCACCATAAAAAATCGTTAGGTGGCGACTCTTCCTTAAACCTCTTCCTTTAAGGAGTTGTCCAGAATGTCATAAACCCGATCTCTCCGTACCTAACCCGTGCGATAGAAAAAGGGGGCGCGACAAATAGCAATTGGTATTTTCCCATAATTCTCCCTATATTTTATTAACTTATTCTAATTTATCCAGCATTTTATTTTCAATAAATAATTACAAAATTGCATTACAAATGATTTCAAAAGTATTTCTTGATTTAATTTATTATTTAGGGTCCTACTAAGACCAGATTATTTCACAATTAGCCGAATTGGCACCTTTTGGCTATAATTGCAATAACTTTGCAATTATAGCCCAATTATATGATTTTATACTATTTTTATCCAGTAATTAACAATTTGTATTTTTAAATACTAAGTAATCATTTTCACTTATTTTTTTTTAGCATGAATTTCATTTTTACACAATTATTAGCTATTTTTATAAATTATTTTATCTAATTTAATTAGGTATTTAACAGCTAGCCACTTATATTTCAATTTTATCCTAATTAGGACCTGATCCTAACCCAATGAAATCAACCCAGTATACCCCAAGCCAAAACCTAAATCCTACCCGGCCCAATCCGAATTTAATCCTAACCGTTGATCAAAATTGATCAACGGTCCAGATGACCCCTTCCAAAAATAAACCTAATGACTACCCTTCCCTTTTCTCACTCCGTCACTCTGTTGTTACATCTCTCTCAACTCCATTTACTAACCTAAGCCCTCCTTCGGCCATCACCTTGCTGGAAACCATGGTGGTTTTACCACCCTCAGCCTCATGGCTCCCTCCTTAAACGGGTATCACTGCTTTGAGGTATTCAAGAGAACCAAAGGTGGTTCACTCACCTCCCATGATCTCTCATGCCATTCTCCGGCCATCCATGGCCGTCCGAGTAAGATCTTACCATTTCCGGTTAAAACCAGTGATTTTTGAGTTGTTTCTCCTTCTCTCTGGGTTTTCTCCTTGAAACCCTAACTTCTAAACCCTCGATTTTCTTAAGATCTGTAACGGATCCGTACATATTATGAGTTATTTCAATGTTTTCCTTGAAGATTTTCAGTTTTCCCTAAAACGATTCTTCGTCTTCAAACTAGGGTTCTTAAACCCCTTTTCAAAACAGTTTTCTTTCTGGATTTTTAGCATTATCTTATGATTTTCATTGTGGTTAAACATTATTTTAGCTATTCCCTTTTGTCTGATTCGTTTTTGTTATAAAAAAAACCAAAATTCTTGGTTTCAATCTGTGGTTCTGAGTTTATTTGCAATAATATGTTTGCCTGTAACGACCCGACCGGTAGTTTTGAGTATTCGGACCCCAATGCCCCAAATAATACTTCCCATAACGGCTTATCGTGATTTGTGACTTGCGGGGACGGGTGGTTCGGGATTTGGAAGTGTTTGGAATAGTATAGGAACACTTTGTTCCTTAAGGTTGGATTTTAAACCCAAGTTTGACTTTGGTCAACATTTTGAGTCAATGACATCAGAATCGAGTTTCGATGATTCCACTAGCTTCGTATGATGATTTTAGACTTGTACGTATGTCCGGAATGGGTTTTGGAGGACTTGGGAGCGTTTCGAGCCAAATAGCGAAATAGAGTTTCCTTAAGTTTGAAATTTTTATTGTAACGTGATTTTATGTTATCGAGGTACGAAAAGAATTCCGAGACTGTGAATAGTTTCGTTATGTAATTCATGACTTTCTTGCAAAATTTGGTGTCATTCCGAGTAGTATAGGTCGGTTCGGCGCATTGAAACCGAATTCAAGAACTTAGAAATTCTTAAGTTTAATCCTAGGGGTTTTGAGGGGTGATTTTGAGATTTAGCGTTGTTTGGGTGTTCTGAAGGCTCGAGCGAGTCCGTATTAGGATTTAGGACTTGTTAGTATAATTGGACGGGGGCTCGGGTGGGCCCAGGTGCCTCCCGGACATCACACGAGGCCAAAAACCAGCTTAAAATGCAGCTGGTGCACCTGATCTGGTGTGACCGCAGGTGCGGTTGCCCAGCCGCAGGTGCGGGAATTCCGCAGGTGCGGATTTAATTCCACAGGAGCGGAACCGCAGGTGCAGTCTCCAGCTCCGCAGGTGCGGGCCCAGTCTTTCCCGTCCAACTCCGCAAGTGCGAGCCCCAGCTCGTAGGCGCGAGACCGCAGGTGCGATCCTCGAGGCGCAGGTGCGGTCCTCGAGGCGCAGGTGCGGAACCCCTGTAGGCAAGGCAGTGCACTTTCACTTAAACACGGGATTTCCTTCATTTTTTCCATTTTACACCTCCATTGAAGACTTGAGAGCTTGGGAAGAACTCTCCACAACCTAGCTACTTAGAGGTAAGTAAATTCTATTTAAATGTTAGATTTTTACACCAAAACATAGGTAGAATAACATCTAAATAGTGGAAATCATAGGGGATAGAGTGAAAACCTAGGGTTGATGAACTTTAGGGAATTTCACCACTTTTCTACCATGAAATCAAATAAAAATTACATATTAATGATCCTTAGGCTATGGGTGGGTGTTATCTTCGAAAATTTCTGGAATCCGAGCATGTGGGCTCGGGGGTGTATTTTGGGATTTCTTCAAGAATAGTGAATTTTCTAAATAAGTAGGAGAATTTCCATACCTTGAGCATGCATTGACATATTTATATATCATTTGACTAGTTTCGAGTCCTCGAGTGTAAAGTGTGGAGTTTCGGGTGCGTTCTTGGTCGGGAAGTAGATTCTACGCGAGGTGAGTCTCCTTTCCAACCTTGTAAGAGGGAATTGTCCCCATAGGTAAATGTAAACGATTGAATTTATCCTTATTTGCGGGGGCTACGTACGCGAAAAGGGACGAGAGTCCGTGCGTAGCTACTACTTTGTTGTGTCAGGTAGAATTTAGGATTTCACAAGCATGCCTCTACGTGCCTTACCTGCATATTTACTTGTGTTCCTGGTTGCTTATTATCCTTGAAATTGATATGAGAATTTCGGAAGCTATGTGTAAGCTTAAGTTCTTAAATCCCTAAATTTAAGAATAATCCATGATAAATTCCTGAATTTTCTTGATAATTCTGTGTATGTCTACGAGCACCCGTGTTGCATGTATAATTCGTGAGTGGGGTAGCCTTATATTTATGTCAACCGCGTCGCATGATCGATTCGCGAGCGGGGTAATAGATGCATCTATGGTTCGTTCCTCTCGACCCTCGGCAGTGCACATTTAAATTTCTGCGTTGCTTCGACCGTACGCCTTGGCGCCGAAGTCAACACCGGCGCCGAAGTTAATCTTGATTTCAGCTCCTAAAAACTCTTTTCACAAGCATCGGACCACTAGAACTTAACCTCTTTTTGCGTCAGTTTTGTCAATGGGGAGGCGACAGTAGAGAATCCTTCCACAAACCTCCTATAATATCTAGCTAAACCCAATAAACTGCGAATTTTTTAGAACTTATGGGAATCGACTCGAATCCCTTCCCTGGAGACAACATGGCCCAAAAAGGTAACTGATTCAAGCCAAAATTTGCATTTTGAGAACTTTGCATATAACTGGTGTTGCTGAAGAGTCTGCAGAACTGCCTTGAGGTGATTAGCATGATCTTCTTAACTTCGTGAATATACAAGGATGTCATCAATTAAGACTATTACAAAGGAGTCATGAAATGGCTTGAAGACCCGATTCATAAGGTCCATGAAAGCTGTTGGGGCGTTGGTTAGCCCAAAAGACATTACCAAGAATTCAAAGTGCCCATATTGAGTCCTGAAGGCGGGCTTAGGAATATCCTGCTCCCTTGTCTTTAGTTGATGATACCCGGACCGCAAATCAATTTTCGAAAAGAACCTAGCACCTTGCAATTGATCGAACAAATCATCTATCCAAGGCAATGAGTACTTGTTTTTAATTGTGACTTTGTTGAGTTACCGTAGTCAATACACATTCGCAGCGACCCATCCTTCTTTCTGACAAAAAGAACTGGTGCGCCCTAAGGCGACACACTTGGTCGAATGAAACCCTTTTCTAGAAGATCCTTCAATTGCTCATTTAACTCCTTCAACTCCGTCGGTGCCATCCTGCAGGGTGGAATAGATATTGGTTGCGTGCCCGACAATACATCTATCCCGAAATCAATCTCCCTGTCTAGAGGGATCCCAGGGAGCTCATCCGGAAAGACATCAAGGAACTCATTCACAATAGGCAAGAACTTGAGAGCAGGTACCTCAGAGGTGGTGTCCGCAACTCGGACAAAATGGTAGATACACCCCTTTGAGGCATTAAGGTAGGAAATAAACCTACCTCTCGGCATAATATTATTCCCTTCCCACTCAATAACTGGCTCATTAGGAAACTCAAGCCTCATAATTCTGGTTCGGTAGTCGAGTTTGGAAAAGCATGAATAAAGCCAATCCATTCCCATTATTACATCAAAATCAATCATTCCTAGCGGAGTCGATACTAAAAACGGCTCATGAAGTTGTTCTGGTTCTATCCCAAAGCTTGAAGAAATAAAAGGAATGACATATGATAAAGAGGTTCCGAGATCAATAAGGGCATAAACATCATGGGATTGAACAGTCAAAATACCTGTGACGACATCTGGAGAAGCCTCTACACTGTGACGACCACTTAGGGCATAGAACCGGTTGGGTCCTCCCGGACCCCGTGCACCACTCCTAGCTGTACCACGCCCTGCTGGTTCTCGAGGACCTCGGGATTGAGGGCGTGCTGAGGATGTAGCAGTTGAAGAACCGGATGGCTGTGCGGTGCCCCTACCTGTGCCCTGGCTGCACACACGACAGTCCCTCTGAATATGGCCTCTCATCCAACATCTGTAACATACTGGCATGTCCATGTAATAGGGATCCGTATGAAACTCCACACACCTAGGGAGTTAGCCATACATACCTCGATTTGGGGTTTTTCCTTAATTTCTACTACAATCCACAGGACCCTTTTTAGTACCTTCAATCTAATTCACAATGTAGCACAATTGAACCCATAATTAGAAATAATGGTCATGGCTTGAGATTAGTTGAGCATTGTACCAAACATTAGGTGCTCATCAAGATTGCATGGTCCCATTTTTTTAGTGAAAGATTACTCTAACCTATTTCCCTCTGATTAGGGTTACTTGATTACATGCAAATATGGTTTCCATCCCCATTCCCATGAACTAACCTACCCATGGTCCCTTTTAACTAAAATTTGGGAATTAAGGTTGGTGGTGTAGAAGCTTACCTCTTAGAGGGAATAAATTGGTGTCCTTCTTGATTAATTTCAAGCTTGAGTGGTGATGGAGGATCAATTGGAGGGAGTTAGGACCTTCTCTCTCTAGAACCCACTCTCTTCTCACTCTAAATTATCAGAAAAATGGCTAAAAGATTGGGGATGGGTGTGATATAAGTCTGGGGGTCGGGTTTTAAAAGTTAGAAAATAGGTGCCCCGACGCAGGTTTGCGGTCCGAAATACGATCGCATTTTAGTTATGCGGTCCGCAAACCTGCCGCATAATTGGTCTCACTGGGTGGAAAATAAAGAGGAAACCGCCCAGGTATGCGACAACTATGATGTTTGCATACCTGTTATGCGATCACATAGTGCACCGCATAACTCCCTCCGCAAAACTCGAGTGCAAATATGCGACGAACTATGCGGTCTGCATATCCAAAATGCGATCGCATTTTGAGTCGCATAATTGCCCTCAAAATGGACAACATGATGTCCAGCTATGCGGCCATTATGCAGTCTGCATACCTGATATGTTATCGCTTAGTGGACTGCATATTGCATCCTTTCACGAAAAGTTTCCTCTAAGTCCGCAGGGTATTTTGCAATCCTAAAGGTTCGAACCATAGATATAAAGACATAGGGATCTAATCGGACGTCGTTTTGGTTAAGGATTGTACGGGTCTTTACACTAGGACTTCCCCTATCCTTTATATATGTGTCTAGATTATAATTCTTTCTAAAACTCTATTTAGACATCAAGTCTCTCCAAAACCTTTATTAGCCCAGTTTACTTAATGTTAAATCTTTTAATAACTTCTCTGTACTTAGACAAAAAGTAGAACTTTGTTACGCATGTGTGCTTAGACTGTGAATCTTTCAAGATTCTTTATTTGTTTAAACTTTAATTGCCTATATGCTACTTGCTTAAAATTCACAAAGTTGTTTGGTCGGGAACCACAGTTGTGGACTCTGAGGGGTGCATAACACCTTCCCCTTGGAGTAATTTCAAGCCCTTACCCTATCTCTGTTTATTCAAATCTATGTTTTTAAATGACCCTTAGTAGGTGCCCTAACGCACCTTAATTCGTTAGGTGGCGATTCTCCGATTCCTTGCATATCCCTTTCCCAAAAGGAAACGAGGTGTCCCAATAATGTCAATAACCTCGACCAATCCGAAAGGAGGAGTTGAAAAAGGGGGGCGCGAAAGGTATAGCTGAAAAGCATTTATCTCAAAGAAAATTACGTCTGAAGGACCTTTATTTCAAATGTATATTTGAAAAGACTTTTGTCTTGTAGAAAATGATATTTGAAAGGCATTTATTGGGTAAATATATTTGAAAATCATGTATTTTGAAAGAACTATGTTCTTAAAGATTTCTCTTTCAAAAAACATACATACACACACACATATATATATATATATATATATATATATATATATATATATATTCGGAGAAAGTATGTTTCAAGGAAAATTGTTCTATTCTGAAATGATTATATCTTTAAGGCTTTCAATATAAACTGTTGTCTAAAAGTTTTCACCAATTTATTGGGTTTATTGGCTAAGGTCTGTTGTGAACAAACTGACGCACTTTTGAGTTACCAGTGTGTTTATTGTGTGGTGCTTTTCTGTTTTTGGCTTGTATTTTCTGTCCATTCTTCTGGTATTAATATGATTTTTCGTTGATTTGTTTTCGGTAATTCCTTCTGCATTATATTGTCATGTTGTTAATTATATCGTAAAATCTTTAGATCGATATTATGTCCGGTCATTTCTACATTGATGTATGTTTAATTTATTAGACCAGTGGTGTCTTGACTAGTCCTCGTCACTACTCCACCGAGGTTAGTCTTGATACTTACTAGGCACCGCTGTGGTGTGCTCATACTACATTTTTGCGCATTTTTGTGTGCAGATCCAGGTAATTATTGTCAGTAGCTGTGCGGATCATTTCCGAGGAGACTCAAGGTAACATGTTGCTGCGTTCGCAAGCTTCGAAGTCACCTTCCTGTATTTATTATTCATACCCTGTCGTATTCATTCAGAATAGTGGTAATTAGAAATTTTAGAGTTAATTCGTAGAGCTTATGACTTGTATTACCGGTTTTGGGAAAATTGTAATTCTATCAAGATTTCTATATCGAGACTGTTAGATTTCTTTTATTATTGTTGTTATTCTGTAAATGTTAGGCTTACCTAGTCCCCAATACTAGGTGCCATCACGATACCCAACGGAGGGAAATTTGGGTCGTGACACCTGTGTGATACCTGTCTGGCTCGATGGTGTCCGTTTCTACAATAATCTTTGAGTGCCACATATGCTGAGCTTCACACTTGTATAGGATGTCGTCATCCTGAAAATCTACCTGGTAATGACTCATTTTAGCAACTAGTGGTATGATCTGCTTCCTGCCTGCCTGTCTCATAACCCTGATGGGAACATAAGGGTATATGCCTCTTAAACCGATTAGCACCATATGTGGAGCTTCCCTAGATCTGATGATGAACTCGTCATTGGGGAAACATTCGAACATCCATTGAACCTGATCCTCAGTCAAATTGTCGAAAAACTGCACCCATTTTGTAGAACTTTCTGGTTGAGCAAACCTACCCGGGATGTAAGTCATTCCCTTAGGGTGATGGAAAGCTATATGATCATTCCACGGCCTTTGTGGAAACTCTTGATGATATCGACCTCTCTGGAGATGCTGCAATAACCAAACCTGTAGTAGCAGATTACAACCCTCAAAGTGTTTGAACCCCTTTCTGGCAGCGGTCCAAGGCCTGATATATGTCAGCTATGATCATAGGGACAATGGTATATGTTTGCCCCTCAATTCCCTCCATTAATTTTCTGGCTACCATAGCAAGTCTGGTGTGAATTATGTCCCCTTGCATTGGGAACACTATCATACCCTGGAAGCAGACAACGAATACAAAAACCACTCAAAATCGTCATTCTTTTTCAAACCCATCATTTTCAGAAATCCCCTAGCGCACGGTTTTATGGAAATAATAAATCGGGATTGTCCCAAGGTAGCCCAGCGAATCCCCCTATTTCTTCCAAGAGAGGGGTCATTTCTATGTTTCCAAAGAGAAACACGGATCTTTCACTGTCCCAGAACATTGTGGCTGCTTCAATCAACATATTATTTGGTTGGATGTCCAACAAAGAAGGCAAATTTCCTAGTACTTTCTTTACATGCTTTTTGTAACTTGATGAAAGATCTTCCCACCAATCTAGCAACAATGGTGGTATACTACAGACCATACCAAACCTGGGGACTTCTGTCACGACCTAATTTTCCCTCCGTTGGGCACCATGATGGCACCTAGTCTTAGGGACTAGTTAAGCCTAATATAATACTGAGCATCAACAATAATGAAATAAAACATAACAGTCTCGATATGGAAATCTTGACAGAGTTTATAATTTCCCAAAACCCGGTAAATATAAGTCATAAGCTCTACGAATTCTTTCTACAAAATCTAACTACAACTGTCTAGAAATGAATAATTACAGTTGGAGATAAACTGGAAGGTGACTCCAAAACCTACGAACGTAGCAACAGGTTTACCTTGAGTCTCCTCATCAACAGTGATCCATGCAGCTACTAACGGACAAAACCTGGATCTGTGCAAACAAAAATGCACAGAAGAGTAGTATGAGCTCACCACAGCGGTGCCCAGTAAGTATCAAGACTAACCTCGGTGAAGTAGTGACAAGGACTAGTCAAAACCCCACTGGTCTAATAAGAAAAAGGCATAAGTACAAAGATAATGACCGAAACATAATGTCTATCTAAAGATTTTCGCTGAAATAAACAGTAAGATAGAATAATACGGAAGAAAACTCAGCAAATACGATCTACGGCAACAAAGTAGAAATACGCAAAGAGAACATAAGAAATGTCAAGCCAAAGTCGAAGTCACAACCCAATAAGCATTAACAACCTATCACTATATCAATTTCTTCATATCAGGCTTAAACCAATAAACTCAATAGAGCTGGTAAAAACGTCGAGTGAAAACATTTAAATTGTGAATTTAGATTTGAAGGTTTTGAAAATATAATCATTTCGGAAATAAGGAAAACTTCTTTGAAACATAGTTTCTCTGAACGTATATTTATATCTTTTTAAAGAGAAATCCTTAAAGCATAGTTCCTTCAAAATATGTGGTGTTCATATATACTTTCCCAAATACTGCTTTTCCAAATATCATTTGTCAAAATATACTTTTCCAAATACTGCTTTTTTCCAAATATCATTTGTCAAAATATACTTTCCAAGATACTGCCCTTTCAAATATCATTTGTTCAAATATACTTTCCCAAATACTGCTTTTTCAAATATCACGTTTCTGCAAGACAAATACTTTTCTAAATACATATATATATATATATATATATATATCTTTCAATCCAATCTCATCAATGGTAACCTCACCGGAACTCAGTCCGTAACTCGGGATTTGTCATGCAATGCAGTACCGGGGGAAAGCTCCCGGATCTCAGTCCGTAGTCCCAATTTAAATATGCAATGCAGTACAGGGGAAAGCTCCCAGATCTCAGTCCGTAGTCCCAATTTAAATATGCAATGCAGTATAGGGGGAAAGCTTCCAGATCTCAGTCCATAGTTCCAATTTAAATATGCAATGCAGTATAGGGGGAAAGCTCACGGATCTCACTCCGTAGTCCCAATTTAAATATGCAATGCAGTACTGAGAAAAACAACCAGAATGCGACAGAACAATATACAATACCACAACAGGCAATAAAACAACAAACAAAATGCAGGGTGCGATGAGCAATCAAATACAAGGAATTAAATCACCAGAATGAGAAAACTCACTCATAAGAAATAGCCATTGAAAGGAATACCAAGCACAAGGAAAGTAGCATAACGAGGAGAAGGCAAGGCAAATATGTCAACTATTCCATGCATCCAAATTCACAACCAAAGAAAACCAAATCATCCCCGCAAAGGCATCAGCTATAACCAATCTCACTTAGGCAATTAACTTTATAGAATAAACTCAACTCGAACAAGTATTCCATAGGTAGGCAACCCCTAAGTAATATCACCAACATAGAAATTACCCAATTAATCCTAAGTAGAATTTGAGGGAGGGGGATCACGTAATCACGATATACGACTCACATGCATGCTTGACACCAAGGTATAGATATTCCAATTACTGCTAAACAATTTTGGGGTGAGATCATACTAATCTTAATCAAATGAGCAGAGTATGAAGAAAAACTATAGCGTAACGGTAAGAAAAGCAAGGTCTGCAAATAAGAAGCAAGGAAACACCAAGCAATCAACTTCTAATTTAACAAGGAGAGACGAAGCTAGAAATCAAGGATCGAGATATAACAATTTGCAGTTCATACGCGGGGAATATAAGGACCTAAAATCCTAGAAGGGCAATCTAATTGCACATAAGTCCGAGTACGCACTCGTCACCTCGCATACACGGACTGCAATCAACAAACAAGACTCAATCCTAGGGGTAGTTCCCCCACACAAGGTTAGGCAAGATACTTACCTCAAAGACGACCACCGGAATACTCAAAAGTAGACTTCTCCGGCAGAAAGACCTCCGGACGGCTCAAAACCAACTAGAACAACTTCAAAATGCACATAACACGTATAAGGAATGGTTCCGAATAATAAAAGTTTCAATCTTTATTAATTTATAAAAATCGACCCAAAAGTCGACCCCTGGGCCCGCACCTCGAAAGCCGATAAATTTCACAATTTCCGTTTACCCATTCTGATATGAGTTCAACCATACCAAATTTATCCAAATTCGATGTCGTTTGGTTATTCAAATCATGAATTTTCAATTTAGAAATTTTCTTTCAAAAACCCAAGTTTCTTCAACCCAAAACACGAATTAAATGATAAAAATAAGAACTAATTCATGAAATATAATAAATTCTAGTGGAAGAATACTTACCCATTCGATTAGTGTGAAAATCCCCCAATAAATCGCCCAAAACCGAGCTCTAGAACTCAAAATATCTTTAAAATGGCTTAACCCTCGTTTTTGGAATTATATAATCTACCCAGGTGTTTAAAGCATCGCGATCGCGAAGAGGAAGGGAAGGGCTGGCCAAAAGCTTCTATGCGATCGCATAGCTGACACTGTGATCGCGGATAAGGAAAATGTTGCTGGCCAAATTGTGCTATGCGTTCGCAGCAACACGAATGCGAACGCGGAGAATGAGAACTGGGAACTATACGAGCGTAGGTTCACTGTGCGATCGCGATGAAGAGGGAGATGTACTTCTGCGATTGCATTGAAAAAAATTGGGCGACCCAAAAATAACACTATGCGATCGCATAGAAGGAAACTAGAAACCAGTATCAGCAGTGGAAAAATGAGGAAAAATGACCCGTAGCCTATCCGAAACACGCCCGAGGCCCCCGGGACCCCGTCCAAACACACACACAAGTCATATAACCTAACACGGACTCGCTCAAGGTTTCAAAACACACGAACTAACACCAAAATGACGAATCAAACCAAAAATCAAGCTTAGAAATTTTCAAAACTCCAAATATCAAGACTCGCGTCGAAACCTATCAAAACAACCCAAGGTCCCAGGCCATTTTCCGCAGGGGCGATGATATTCTCGCAGGTGCGAGACCGCACCTGCGGTCCCAATGTCGCAGGTGCGTAAATCACTGTTGCCAGCCCCTTTTAAATGTCCCAAAATACGGGTTTTCTTCATTTTTATCCACCATCAACCTCCATTAGAGAGCATCCAAGTTTGAGCAACACCTCCCACGACCACCCACTGTAGAGGTAAGTAATTCTCTTCTATTTTTCACTATTATGCATAGAATTCAAACGTGTGGGACCGGGGTCGAAATTCCGGAAATTGTAAAGAATGCTTAATTTTGGATTTCTTGTTAATTCTTATTTTTGGAACCTAAATTAATTCAATTATACCATGTTTGGTTACTTGCGAGCCGTCGAGGGTGAATTTCGGAAATTCGGGTGCATCCTTGATCCAAGGGGTGATATCGTCACGAGGTGAGTCTCATTTCCAAACTTGTAAGGGGGAAATATCCCCGTAGGCTCCTTGTTTGCTATGTACACATGTGGAGGGGGCCGCGTACATACCAAGTGAAGAGAGTCTGTATGTGGCGACTATATTTCTATGTCGGGTAGCCGTAGGACCCACGAGCATGCCATTTCGTGTCTTATTTGAACCATTGTATGTATTATAAATTGTGTTTACTGTTGAAATGACATGGGAGAGGTAAAAATATGATGATGTAAATCCTAATTGGCTATCAGTGACATGATATTGACACAATCCTATTGAGTTCACGGTCGAGTCGATACCCGTAGGTACCTACATGTGAATACTATTACTATCGAGTTAGCACATGAGTCGCAAGCATGATGCACGATCGTGGGAAGCTTATTACTATCAAGTCAGCACACGAGTCACATGCATGATGCACGATCGTGGGGAGTTACTATCGAGTCAGCACACGAGTCACAGGTATGATGCGCGACCGTGGGGAGCTTATTAATATCGAGTCAGCACACGAGTCGCAGGCATGATGCGCGATCGTGGGGAGCTTATTACTATCGAGTCAGCTCACGAGTCGCAGGCATGATGCTCGATTGTGGGGAGCTTATTACTATCGAGTCAGCACACGAGTCGCAAGCATGATGCGCGATCGTGGGGAGCTTTTACTATCGAGTCAGCACACGAGTCGCAGGTATGATTCGCGATCGTGGGGAGCTTATGACCTCAGTCCTTATGACCTACCTTATGACTCCGGCCGGTTGTCTTGTCCGTGTCGGTATATGTACACTTGAGTCTGGATCACATATGACAGTATTGGCAAGGTATTGTTGGATAAGAGGAACTGGTACTTCGTGTTCTTAGAACTTGTGTTACGTTATGTGTTCATATACTTGTTGTTTACTGTTTCGCATGCCTAATGCTTTGGCCTTATCTTGTTCTATATTATATTGCTGGACCTTAGTGAGTATCTAGTCGACCTCACGTCACTACTTCTTCGAGTTTAGACGGGATACTCACTGGGTAAATATTTATATATATGTACTCATGCTGCACTTTCTTTCCTTTTCTGTACTTGACTGTACAGGTTCGGAGGCTGGTGCATCTGATTTTCAGGTCGGTGCTAGATATTGATAGCGTGGTCATACTTCACGGTGAGCCACTTTCCTGGCAACTTCCTAGCAGCACCCTGAAGTTCCTTTTGTTATACTCTCTTTCTATTTCATTGAGACTGAGACCATGTATATATTGTAGTCATTGTATATTCAGTAGTTGCCCGTGACACTAGTTCCTGGCACACACGCGGTATATATCTTGGGTGTTGGGTTGTATATGTATGTATATGTTTTATTTCGGCCTTGTATTTACTATGATTTTACCTTCACTCAAGGCTAGTATCATGTTAGTTGTGTTAAACTGGAAATTATTTATTGGTTTGATCGAATGGGAAGGGTATCACTTAGTGAAGGTTATATCGGCTTGCCTAACCCCGCTGTTGGGCGCCATCGCGACTTGAATTAGAATTTGGGTCGTGACAACGTGGTATTAGAGCTTTAGGTTCACGTAGTCTCACGAGTCACGGGCAGACCCAGTAGAGTCTTGCAGATCTGTACAGAGACATCTGTACTTATCTTCAGGAGGCTATAGGGTGTTAAGAAACTCCTTTTGTTCATATCCTATCGTGCAATCAATGGTACTCAAATTTGATCTTCTATTCTCTCATAGATGGTGAGGACGCGTGCTTCTCATGTACCTGATCCGGGAGAGGCCACTACCCCCACCACTCGAGGACGTATTGGAGGTAGGGGTAGGGCACCTGCCTGAGTTAGTGGACGAGGACGTCCCAAAGCCGTACCAGTTGCACCACCTGAGGATCCTAATATTGAGGGGCAGGATGATTTGCCTCCAGTTGCTCCTGCTCCAGCAGACTTTATGACGGCGCCAGGCTTCTAGGAGATTATGGGCCGCATGTTGAGGTTTATGGACACTATGTCCCAGGCAGGGGTACTTCCATCAAATCCTGCTACTTCTCAGGCAGGAGGGGGAGTTTAGACCCCTGCCGCTCAGGCCACAGGACCATCAGTAGCACATCTTATTCCGGGTACACCGCCCGTGATTGGAGTTCAGCCTATAGTAGCACAGCTAGAGCCCAGGCCCATTGCAGAGGGCGACCAGCTGAAGTTACTAGATAGATGGACTAGACTTCGTCCTCCAGTCTTCAGGGGCGATCAGGGTGAGGATGCCCAGGATTTCATCGACAGGTGTAGGGACAGACTGCACAATATGAGGATATTAGGGTCACACGGGGTAGATTTCACCACTTTTCAGTTAGAGGGCAGAGCTCGCAGATGGTGGCAGTCTTATGTGCTCAGTAGGCCAGCAGGTTCTCCACCGATTACTTGGGAGCAGTTTACACAGCTATTTCTAGACAGATACCTTCCACCGTCTGAGATGGAAGAGCTTCAGGGTCTGTTTGAGAGGTTAGAGAAGGGACAGATGTCGGTGACTGACTGTGAGGCGAGGTTTTCAGAGTTATCCCGCCATGCCCTTATGATATTGCCCACTGATGCTGAAAGGGTGCGACTGTTTGTGGCAGGCTTACATCCAGGTATCAGGACCTCCATGGCTAGAGAGGTATAGATGGGTACCCCATTCCAGCTGGTAGTCGAGATAGCTCGACGGATCGAGGGTTACCGTACGAGGAGCAGGGAGCAGGGTCAGTTAGGTCAGCACGGTCAGCACGATAAGAGGGCCAGATTTATAGGTGACTTCAGGGGTGCTCCAGCTAGGGGCAAAGGTCAGTTCAGTAGGCCTTCATATTCAGCACCTCCATTTCTTCCAAGGGGTGTCTTAGTGAGGCCTCAGTTCAGTGCCATGCCAGAGCGCTCCTACCATTCTCCAGCCATTCACAGTCCATCTAGTGGTTACTCCAGCCGTCAGAGATCCTCCGAGTCCTATTTCAGTGCTGTGACAGATGATTCTCATCGCTCTCCAGCCATTCGGGACTATTACTCTTCAGGCCAGTGGGATATGTCACATCTGAGATGTTACAGGTGTGGGGACTTAGGCCACGTGAAGAGGGATTGCCCCCGTTTTAGGGGCAAGGCCGTTTAGCAGAGTCACCAGCCTATGGGCCCCGCACCAGCTGTTCGACCACCTAGGGGTGGAGGTCAGATTGGCAGGGGCTGTCCTAGAGGGGGAGGCCAGTCAAGAGGGGGTCATTCAGCTCCAGCGCTTGTTGGGGGAGCTCAGTCATCAGGTGCTACAGCCAGGTTCTATGCTATTCCGTCCAGGGCAGACGCAGTGGCCTCAGACGCAATGATTACAAGTATTATTCAGTCTGTGGTAGAGAGGCTTCAGTGCTATTTGATACAGGGTATACATATTCATATATCTCAGCATTATTTTCCCATTCTCTGGATGTTGCTTGTGAGTCCTTGGGTTCTCCTTTGTATGTGTCCACTCATGTGGGCGATTCTGTAGTGGTAGACAGGGTCTACCGAGCTTGTGGGATTGCTTTTTTGGGGCTTGAGACCAGGGCCGACCTGTTATTGCTTGATATGGTTGATTTCGAGGTTATTTTGGGCATGGATTGGCTATCTCCTTATCATGCTGTGTTGGATTGCCATGCAAAGACAGTTACGTTAGCCATGCTTGAGTCGCCGAGATTGGAGTGGAGGGGTTCTTCAGTTAGTGCATTCAGCAGGGTCATTTCTTTTATGAAGGCTCAACACATGGTCGAGAAAGGGTGTTCGTCTTACCTTTCTTATGTGCGGGACACCACCGCCGAGTCTCCTACCATTGATTAAGTGCATGTGGTTTGAGAGTTTCTGGATGTGTTTCCTTCAGATCTTCCAGGCATGCCTCCAAATCGAGATATTGACTTCTGTATTGATTTGGCTCCAGATACTCAACCTATTTCCATTCCTCCGTATCGTATGGCTCCTAAGGAGCTAAAAGATTTGAAGGAGCAGCTTGAGGAGTTATTGGCCAAGGGATTCATCATGCCAAGTGTGTCACTGTGGGGTGCTCCTGTCTTATTTGTGAAGAAGAAGGATGGGTCCATGCGGATGTGCATTGATTACCGCCAATTGAATAAAGTGACCATCAAGAATAAGTACACTCTGCCGCACATTGATGATTTGTTTGATCAGCTAAAGGGTGCTCGTCTGTTCTCTAAGATTGATCTGAGGTCAGGCTATCACAAGTTGAGGATTCAGGCTTCAGACGTTCTGAAGACTGCATTCCGCACCAAATATGGTCACTATGAGTTTCTAGTGATGTCCTTTGGCTTGACTAATGCCCCAGCAGCATTTATGGATTTGATAAATAGGGTATTCAGGCCGTATATTGACTCTTGCATTATTGTTTTCATTGTTGATATATTGATCTACTCACGGGGTCTGGGTGAGCGTGAGAAGCATCTGAGAATTGTGCTTCAAACCTTGCGAGAGCAAGAGCTATATGCTAAGTTCTCCAAGTGCGAGTTTTGGCTGGATTCCGTGGCATTTCAGGGGCATGTGGTTTCAGGAGAGGGTATCAAGGTTGATCCTCAGAAGATAGAGGCAGTTCAGAGTTGGCCGCGTCCTACCTCAGCTTCAGAGATGAGGAGCTTTCTGGGTTTAGCATGCTATTACCGTCGGTTCGTGGAGGGGTTTTCTTCTATTGCAGCCCCATTGACCAGATTGACTAAGAAGAATTACCCGTTTCGATGGTCCGACGACTGTGAGGCGAGCTTTCAGAAGCTTAAATCAGCATTGACCTCAGCTCCAGTTCTATCATTGCCTTCCGAGTCAGGGTCGTATATTGTATATTGCGATGCTTCACGTGTTGGGTTAGGATGTGTGTTGATGTAGGATGGCAGAGTTATTGCTTATGCTTCGCGCCAGCTGAAGGTTCATGAGAAGAACTATCCTGTGCACGACTTGGAGTTGGCAGCGATTGTTCATGCTTTGAAGATTTCGCGACACTACTTATATGGCGTGTCTTATGAGGTCTTCACTGACCATCGCAGTTTGCAGCATTTATTTAAACAGAAGGAACTTAATATGAGGCACCGAATATGGCGTGAGTTGTTAAAATACTATGATCTTACTATTCTGTATCACCCGGCCAAGGCAAATGTAGTGGCAGATGCTTTGAGTAGGAGAGCAGCGAGTATGGGCAGTTTAGCTTACATTGCAGCGGAGGAGAGACCTCTAGACTTGGTTATTCAGTCCTCGGCCAATCGCCTGGTGAGATTGGGTCTTTCTGAGCCTCGTCGAGTTCTAGCTCATGTGGTTTCTCAGTCTTCGTTATTGGGAGAGATCAAGGCTCGATAGTTTGATGACCCGTGTTTGTCACAACTTCGAGATACCGTGGTCCAGGGTAGGGCCAAGGATGTTACCTTGGGCGAGGTTGGTGTTCTGAGACTCCAGGGAAGATAGTGTGCTCCTGATATTGATGGACTGAGGGAGAGGATTCTAGCAGAGGCGCACAGTTAGAGGTATTCTATTCATCCAGGGGCGACGAAGATGTACCGTGATATGAGGCAGCATTACCGGTGGAGGCGGATGAAGAAGGATATTGTGCAGTATGTAGCTCGGTGCCTTAATTGTCAGCAGGTCAAGTACGAGCATCAGAGGCCAGGGGGACTACTTCAGTAGATGCCCATTCCGGAGTGGAAGTGGGAGCGCATCACCATGAACTTTGTAGTTGGGTTGCCTCGAACATTGCGAAAGGTTGACGCGGTTTGGGTCATTGTGGATAGACTAATCAAATCAGCGCATTTCATTCCTGTGGCTACTACTTATACTTTAGAGAGGCTGGCTCAGATTTTCATGAGAGAGATTGTCCGACTGCATGGTGTGCCGGTGTCTATCATCTCAGATCAAGGTCCTCAGTTCACCTCGCACTTCTGGAGAGCTTTGCACAGTGAGATGGGCACTCAGATAGACCTCAGTTCAGCATTTCATCCTCAGACTGATGGCCAGTCAAAGTGTACGGTTCAGATATTAGAGGATATGCTCAGGGCCTGTGTGATTGATTTTGGAGGTCAGTGGGACCAGTCCTTGCCTTTGGCAAAGTTTGCGTACAATAATAGCTATCAGTCCAGCATCGAGATGGCTCCATTTGAGGCTTTATATGGCCGGCGATGTCGTTCTCCCATTGGGTGGTTTGAGCCTGGCGAGGC
Source organism: Nicotiana undulata (assembly GCA_005239495.1). NCBI lineage: Eukaryota > Viridiplantae > Streptophyta > Magnoliopsida > Solanales > Solanaceae > Nicotiana > Nicotiana undulata. The sequence goes on along the minus strand of ML265226.1, from coordinate 25,769 downwards.
CAAGTTATATAGCACAGATCTGGTGAGAGATGCCTTGGAGAGAGTGAAGGTAAATCATGAGAGGAATCGCACAGCTTAGTCTAGGCAAAAGAGCTACGCGGATCAGCGGGTGCGTGATATGGCATTCATGGAGGGAGACAAGTTCCTGCTGAAGGTTTGCTCGATAAAGGGCGTCATGAGATTCGGGAAGTAAGGCAAGCTAAGCCCCAGGTTTATTGGTCCTTTGAGGTATTGAAGCGGGTCGGAGAGGTTTCTTATGAGCTTGCTTTACCTCCAGCCTTATCAGTTGTTCATCCAGTTTTCCATGTATCCATGCTTCGGAGGTATCACGCCGACTTCTCTCACGTGATTGATTATAGCACTATTCAGTTGGACAAGCAGTTGAGTTACGAGGAGGAGCCAGTGGCCATTATTGATAGACAGGACAGGCAGTTGATGTCCAAGACAGTTTCTGCGGTTAAGGTTTAGTGTAGGGGCCAGCCATCCGAGGAGGCGACTTGGGAGTCCGAGGAGGACATGCGGAGCAGATATCCGCAGCTTTTCGGCACTTCAGGTACAATTCTAGACTCGTTCGAGGACGAACGTTTGTTTAAGAAGGGGAGAATGTGACGACCCTGCCGGTCATTTTGCATATTATGACCCCGTTCCCTTAAATAAAACCTTCCATAGCAGCTACTCGTGCTTTATGACTTGCGAGAGCGGGTGGTTCGGGATTTGAAAATGATTTGAGTGGTTTAGGAACACTTGGTTCCTTAAGGTTGGCCTATTTGGCCAAGTTTGACTTCGGTCAACATTTTGAGAAAACGACCTCGGAATTGAGTTCTGACAGCTCCAATAGATCCGTAATATGATTTCGGACTTGGGCGTATGTTCGTATCGGGTTTCTGACGAACCGGGAGCAGTTCGGCGCCTGAAATGGAAATCAGGATTTCCTTAAGTTTGGAATTTGGCTTGAAATAGGACTTTATGCTATCGAGTTCCGAACGGAATTCTGGGACCGAGAATAGTTCTGTATAGTCACTTATGACTTGTCTGCAAAATTTGAGGTTATTCCGAGAAGTATAGACTCGTTCGGCACAATGAAATGAATTCTAGAAATTTCAAAGTTATTAAGTTATGATTTCAGGGGTTTTGGAGGGTGATTTTGAGTTTTAGCGATGTTATGAGTGTTCCGTAGGCTCGAGAAAGTCCGTATAATGATTTGGGACCTGTTGGTATGTTTTGACGGGGGCTCGGGTGGGCCCAGGAGCCTCTCGGACCCCGTACGAGGCCAAAAACCAGCAAACCCCATTGCTGGTGCACCTACTTCTGGTGTGACCGCACCTGCGGTCTCTCAGTCGCAGGTGCGACCCCCATCGCAGGCGCGGCCCTTCTTCCGCAGGAGCGAGACCGTTGGTGCAGACTCCTTCTCCGCAGGTGCGATGCCCAGTGTCCCAGGCCCTTTTCCGCAGGGGCGATGATATTCTCGCAGGTGCGGAAATCACTTTTGCCAGCCCCTTTTAAATGTCCCAAAATACGGGTTTTCTTCATTTTTATCAACCATCAACCTCCATTAGAGAGCATCCAAGTTAGTGCAACACCTCCCACGACCACCCACTGTAGTGGTAGGTAATTCTCTTCTATTTTTCACTATTATGCATAGAATTCAACGGGTTTAATTCCTAAAGAATAAAAAATCATAAAATTTTGATAGGAATTCTAGGGCTTTTAATAAATTGGTGAATTATTCATATGAGGCTCTGAATCCTTGTATAAATTGCATAACTTCGATCCTTTCACTTCGGGTAGGTGATTTCTTCAAGAATTTTCGAAATCCAAACGTGTGGGCCCGGGGTCGAAATTCTGGAAAGGGTCAAGAATGCTTAATTTGAGGATTTCTTGTTAATTCTTCTTCTTGGAACCTAAATTAATTCAATTATACCATGTTTGGTTCGTTGCGAGTCGTCGAGGGTGAATTTCGGAGATTCGGGCGCATCCTTGATCCGAGGGGTGATATCGTCACGAGATGAGTCTCCTTTCAAAACTTGTAAGGGGGAAATGTCCCCGTAGGCTCCTTGTTTGCTATGTACACATGTGGAGGGGGACGCGTACGTACAAGGTGACGAGAGTCCGTACGTGGCAACTATATTGCTATGTCGGGTAGCCGTAGGACCCACGAGCATGCCATTTCGTGTCTTATTTGAACCATTGTATGCATTATAAATTGTTTTTACTGTTGAAATGACATGGGAGAGGTATGATGATGTAAATCCTAATTGGCTATCAGTGACATGATATTGACACAATCCTGTTGATTTCACGGTCTAGTCGGTACCCGTAGGTACCTACATGTGAATACTATTACTATCGAGTCAACACACGAGTCGCAGGCATGATGCGCGATCGTGGGGAGTTTTTACTATCGAGTCAGCACACGAGTCACAGGTATGATTCGCGTTCGTGGGGAGCTTATGACCTCAGTCCTTATGACCTACCTTATGATTCCGGCCGGTTGTCTTGTCTTTGTCGGTATATGTACATTTGAGTCTGGATCACATATGACAGTATTGGCAAGGTATTGTTGGATAAGAGGAATTGGTACTTGGTGTTCTTAGAACTTGTGTTACATTATGTGTTCATATACTTGTTGTTTACTGTTTCGCATGCCTATTGCTTTGGCCTTATCTTGTTCTATATTATGTTGCTGGACCTTAGTGAATATCTAGTCGACCTCTCGTCACTACTTCTTCAAGTTTAGACAGGATACTCACTAGGTACGTATTTTTATATATGTACTCGTGCTGCACTTTCTTTCCTTTTCGGTACTTGACTGTACAGGTCCGGAGGCTGGTCCATGTGATTTTCAGGCCGGTGCTAGATATTGATAGCATGGGCATACTTCACGGTGAGCCGCTTTCTTGGCGACTTCCTAGCAGCACCCTGGAGCTCCTTTTGTTATACTCTCTGTCTATTTCATTGAGACTGAGACCCTGTATATATTGTAGTCATTGTATATTCAGTAGTTGCCCGTGACACTCGTGACACTAGTTCCTGGCACACACGCGGTATATATTTTGGGTGTTGGGTTGTATATGAATGTATATGTTTTATTTCGGCCTTGTATTTACTATGATTTTACCTTCACTCAAGGCTAGTATCATGTTAGTTGTGTTAAACTGGAAATTATTGATTGGTTTGATCGAATGGGAAGGGTATCACTTAGTGAAGGTTATATCGGCTTTCCTAACCCCGATGTTGGGAGCCATCGCGACTTGAATTAGGATTTGGGTTGTGTCAAGAAGAATCTGGTTTGAACCAGAGATTTGAAGCCATAAACATGAAGATATCAGTACTCACAAACATAGGTATGAACACATACGAATTCATCGAGAAAATGAAGGATTTGAACCAAGTATGTGTTGAATCTCTCTGAAATTTCATCAAATAACACAAAAATCATAACACCAGTAGAGATATGAGGCCATATAAGGCCTAGGATCGAAGAAATAAACCATGCATCGAAGGGGTTCAGGTGACGGCGGGCTAGGGTTAAGAGGAGGGTGAGATAGAAGAGAGGGGAAGGGGATAAAGGCGCGACTATTTTGGTGAAGTGAGTAGGGTTTGGGGGTTGTTTGGTTAATTAAAAAAATAAGGGATCCTGGATCGTTAATCTTCTGGGATCAACGGCCAGGATTCAATCTGGGCTTTGGGCAAGTTTAAAGAATTGGGTTATGGGTATTGAGTTGTGGGCTGATGGGTTGATTTAATTGGGTTGGGGTGGAAATTGGGCTAAGGTCTGAAATTAAATGAGGCTATATTTATTAAAATAGCTAATAAATGATAAAAATGCCATTTATGCATGAAAATGATTAAAAATAATTACTTAATATTATAAGAATATAAAAGGTCATTTTCGTGTAGAATAAAGTAATTATGAACACATGGGCTATTATTGCAAAGTTACTGCAATTATAGCCTGCAGATGTAAATATAATTATGCATAAAAGAATTAAAACTCAATATAAACATAAATGATAAAATTAAGCAATAAAATTATTATAAAATCATTTGTGATGTAATTGGTAATTGTTTAGATAATAAAATAGTGGGAGAAATTAATAAAAAATCCTTTAAAAATTGCAAAAAATTATGGAAAATATTAATTGATGCTCATGCATTGTTTTGAAGATATATATGCATTTTGAAAAATAATACAGGAAAAAATTGGGTATCAACAATGGGCAGTCGAGATTAGTGAATTTGACATTGAGTACAAACCCATGACTGCAATCAAGTCATAGGTTTTGGCCGACTTCATGGCCGTTTTAGTCCTAGGTTAATTCCCTTAGCTGCTAAAGAAGCGGTGTTTGTGTCATAAATGACATTAGGAGTTTGGACCTTGTTTACAGATTGAGCTTCTAATGTAAAAGGGGCTGGGCTCGGAGTGGTTCTAATCTCTCCCTCGAGGGAAATCCTGAGGCAAACCATTAAGACTGTTCTGTTAACTAACAATGAAGCCGAGTATGAGGCTTTGGTCGCAGGACTCAAACATACCTGGGGATTTGGATCCGAGGTCATAGAGATCATAAGTGATTCCCAGCTGGTAGTAAACCAAGTGTACGGGATTTACGACACAAAGGAGCAATGCATGTAGCAGTATGTGAATAAAGTTGAGGCATTGCTTGCACTATTCAGGGAGTGGTCGATCACACACATTCAGAGAGAAGAGAACATGGAAGCAGATGCATTGGCTAATTTGGGTTCGTCTACGGAGATAAAAGGATCTGACTCCGATATTGTCATTCAACTTGTACATTCATTTTTGGATGTGGATGGCTATTATGAAGTGAACACAACCAACCTATTCTGGAATTAGAGAAATGAGTTCGTAGAATATCCTCGGCAAGGCAAATTGCCTGAAGACCCGAAGGCGTCCCGGGAATTAAGCACCAAGGTGGCTCATTACAGCCTCATGGATGGGAAATTATATAGGAGATTGTACCAAAGCCCATTGGCCCGATGTGTAGGAGCCTCAAAGGTAGACTACGTATTAAGAGAGGTCTACGAAGGAATTTGCGGGAACCATTTCGGTGCAGATTCGTTGATACTAATGGTTAGGGAAGGATACTATTGGGCCCCGATAGAACAAGACGCAACGACATTCATTCAAAAAAGCTACAAATGCAAGCGCTATGCACAGTTAGTGCACCAACCAGCGGAACTTTTGCATTAGGTATTGTCCCTATGGCCATTCATAAAATGGGGATAGATATAGTTGGTCCCCTGCCACTAGGTCCCGGGAAGGTAAGATTCCTTTTAATTTTAACCAATTACTTCACTAAATGGGTTTAAGCATGTCATTACCAAAATACCGGATAGAGAGAAGTGGTGGACTTCCTATAGGAACACATAATCTGCCGATACAGAATACCGAAGGAGATCGCCGGGGGTAGTGGACCATAGTTCATAGGCTCCAAAGTTATAAAATTTATCGAAGATTCGAGAATGAAAAGGATCAAATCCTCACCATAACACCAGAGTGCTAATGGACATACGGAGTCAACCAATAAGATAATTATTCAGAACCTCAAAAAGAGGTTAGAAGTTGCTAAAGGCAAATAGCTCACAGAGTTACTGGATGTTATGGACATATTGGACGACGGCAAAATCAAGTACAGGGGATTCACCTTTCTCTCTTGTGTAAGGCGCAAAATCTCTAATCCCGGTGGAAGTAAGGGAACAATCTTTACGGTTTTCCCAAGCAAATGAAGAAACAAATAATGAAGCATTGCTAGTAGGGGTGTTCAAACCGAACCGAAAAATTGCACCAAATCGAAAAGTCAAACCAAATCGATAAAAAAACCTATTAGGTTTGGTTTGATTTGGTTTGGTATTGAGTAAAATAATTCCGAACCAAACCGACATATAAATATATAACTTTTAAGACTTTATATACAATTTGTTTTTTAAAATATCTATAGTTATTTGGGATCCTCTCTCATGAGATGTAATATTTAATAGAACAATAAAGTACATTAATTTTTATTTAATTTAAATAATGTGTTGTATCAATTTCTTATCAAGTTTTATTGAAATACGTCAATCATATATCTCTTTGTCCTTCCATATTCATATGTCAAGCTTTCTTATATCCTTTTCGAATTTGAAATGGTATTTCGATAATCTAAAGTTAAATTGAACATACCATTATTATGGTATCATATTGATTTTTATGTTTAATTATAAAATTCGGCTAACCTTGAAAGCATACATCAACAAAAAATTATTGTTAGCCATAAGAATAGTTTAGTAGATCATTTGGTGGTCAATTTTTTCACTTTTTAGTAAACATATATTCACTTATTAAAATATTATCTATAACTATAACAAAGTAAGATTGAAATAATATTTATGTAATAAAAAACTCAAAAAATTGAAAAATCTGACAAAATCGAACCAATCCAAACTGATATAGATAGTTTGGTTTGGTTTTTATAAAACCCGACCAACCCGGTCCATGTACACCCCTAAGTGAAGATGGATCTGCTCAATGAACGCAGGGACTTGGCATATGTAAGGATGGTGGATTATAAACAAAGGATGGAGAGATATTATAATCCGAGGGCCAATATTCGTTACGTCAAAGTAGGAGACCTAGTCTTGAGAAATGTGACTCAGAGCACTCAGGAAGTCAACGCTGGGAAGTTGGATCCGAGGTGGGAAGGTCCCTACCGGGTTTCAGTTGTCACTAGTGAAGGATTATAGGAGGTGTAAAATCAAGATGGAGTAAAATTGCCCAGCAATTGGAATGTGACACCTCAAAAGTTATTACTGCTGATGGATCATATCAATACTGAAAGCATGTGTTGCACTTTTTTCCCCTTAGACCAGTTTTTGTCCCAATCGGGTTTTTCTGGAAATGTTTTTAATGAGGAAGCAGCGGAAAGCATACTAAGAGAGGAGCATCATCAGCAAGGTTATGACCTTTAAATGACAAGGCATTAAAATGATTAACCACTACAGGATGGTTAAATAATCTTTGGCTCGATGGCAATTTCCTAACAGGAAGCAAAGCTTTCCATCGAACCAAAGGCTATTCAACCGTTCACAAGTGTTACACGTAATGAAGGAAGGCTTCCATTGTTCCAATTCACATACTTCACATTCGAACAATAGGAGGGAATAGTATAATAGACGGCAACAAGATTGCCGCAAAAAACGAGGAAGGGTTGCACCCTATGGGGTGTGATGTAGATAGCCTACCCTAATGAAAATATTAGTAGGTTCTTCCACTAATCGAATCCATGACATATAGTTCACAGAGAGACAACATTATTGTTGCTCCAAATCTCCCCTTCAAAGCGAAAATGATATTGCCATAAAAACCGGGAACTATGAGAACCAGGAACAATAATGTCTCATGGAGACCGGGGACCGCATGGCCAGACCCGTAGAAATAAGTTGTACAAGTTATCCACATGTATTGGAAGTTTAATGTTTAGCAAACGAGTGCTTATGTACTTTTAAAGATAGAAGGAATATAATAAAGTCCTTTTATTTTTAGCTTGTTTTTTGTCCAAATGATGAGTTGATTTTATCATCTGAAAGTTAACAGAAAATTTCAATGGCTTGTGCCGGAATGAATGGGAGACATCCTATTCAAGAGCATCATAAACATAAGAGGGCCCTCTCTTGTAAAACCCTCATAGTAAAGAGTTGATTCCTGAAGGATTCACGCCCAGAATCATAAGCTATCGGATAAAAATATACCCAAAGCTTTGACTAATTCAACGCAAAAATAACATATTTTGCACAACACTTAAGCAAAAATCCTCTTCAATTTCATCCTCGGTTCACAAGTACTCGGAACCAGTGCTTGAAGAGTCAGTCGCGACAGGCTGGGCAGGAAGACGTTCTCGGGCAGGAAGCTCCAGATCTCGGGCCTTGGCAATACAATCATCAATATCAATGATGCGCGCTTTGGCCTCTTCTTAGGTTTTTTTCCTCATATGGTACTTGCATGCGTCTTTTCAAATACGAGGGAATACTTGTGGTACTGTAGCTTTTCCTTGAGTGTGTCAACTTCGGCTTGAAGGTCGTCCCTCTCGGATCTCATAGCACTAACGCTAGTATCGAGATCACGAGTTGTAGATATATGAATCCGGTTTTTCTCTATGATCATCTTAAAAATCTCATCCGTATTGTCCCTCTTCTCCTTAGTGGTGTAGGCTTCCTTGATTTTGGAGCTCAAGGTTGCCTTCAAATTATTCATTTGTTCCTCAGAGGCAGACTCACGCTCGGCAGCAACAAACACAATATCTTGAAGCTCGACCCACTTAGCCTTAGCAACCTGAAATTGTGCATGTAATTGAGTAGCTTCTTGGATATGGGCCATCACTTGTTGCTCACTTTGCTGCACCCGAGCCTCAAGTTCGCCCGCCTCAGCAGCCTTTTCCTCCAACACCGAGAGGCGTGCAACAAGTTGGTCTGTTTCGGTCAACAATTGATCCCGCTCGTAGGAGAGTCCTTGATTACCAAGGATCTATTTATGTAGGCCCTCAGAAGCAAGGGAGTTGGCCACTAAACGGAATATCACGGTTATAAATCTCGATTATATCGGAAAGACAGAAAAGGAATGATAAGGAAGCAAGTACAGTATCGATGTCGCATCATGCATTTAATTATTTAAAAATCACTCCCCCGAAAGGAAGCGTACCTCTTCTTATATTACTCTAAAGCCAGTGGATTCAGGTAGTTGGAAATCTCCACCGGCCTAGACAGTAGATGACACTCCTTCGAAACTGAAATATTAGCACTCCTCCTCCCTCGTGGATATGGGGAAGGGGGTGAGTAATTATGTCCCAAATTCATATGGTTGGAGACCGGTGAGGAGAAGAATTACTCTCTCGAGTGACCGTTACTGGTGGGGGAGATGCAGTAGGTGCTGGTGGTGAAGGTACAATTGGTGTAGATGGCACGAAGTTGTTTGCGTTGAAGATTTAGAAGCAGCTACAATGGGGCCAGCGCTAATTATTGGTTGCTCAGGTACTAAAGTTAAAGTAGGCTGGGGCCCGAGCTTCTGGACTAGAAATTGTAACAGGGGTCGGACAGCGAGAATCGGCATCCTCTACTATCTCCATTTCACCCCAAAGTGCTTGGACCTCTCCTTCGGTCAAGGTTTGAATCTCTCCACGTTGAGTTGATGAAGATCATTTTCTTTTATGAAGGGAAGCCTCTTCATCACTGTCTGGATTCCCGTTATCTTCCATGACCAATGTGACCATGGCTGGCTCAGTGGTAGCTTTCTTTATTTTCTTATTTTGAGCCTCAGCCGAGGAAATGTCACCTTTTCGGCTACATGTTCTCTTGTTGGGGACTCCGAGAGGAAGCACCTCCACCGGAAGTAGATCCGAGGGAACCGCTTCGAGCAAGAGCACTTTGTAGCAATCTCGCGGCCTCTGCAAGGTCAGCCATGACATCAACCTCGGAGCAAGTGAAAGAGCCCTACAAGAGTCATGAATCAAGAAAATGATATAGTTAGTAAATTATCTATGTTCATACAGAGGAAAAAATTAGAAGGACTCGGTTTACCATGGTTCTTGGCCTTTCACCCATATTTGGGGGCCATCTCCTTACACCGACGAGTTTTTGGCATTGTAATATCCAGAATCTTCTGAACCCATTGTTCCAGCCCTTGCATCCTTGGTGTTGTCCACCGAGTAGCTGAAACATAGGAAACAAAGAGGTCAACAATGACAAGAAATGACCTTTTTATAAAGGAAAACGATGAATAAATTACAAGCTTATGTGAATGATTCCATGATTCAGGAAAAGATAGAGTTGTGACCGGGATGACATCCCTGGTAGCAATGATGATAAACCGCTCCATCTATCCATGGTCACTGTCATCATTCACGGTGGTGAGAAGGGCGTGGTGGCCACGTTTGTTGAAATTTATTACTGCCCCACAGAAGATTTTGGGGGAGTAAAGATTCATCATGCGTGCCAAGGATAGGATTTGCCCAGTCTCCGTGCACAACTGGTGAAGACAAGCCACCATTCACCATATAGAAGGGCCTACTTGTGCCAAGAAAACCTAGCACCGGTGGCAGAACTCCAAGATCACGGGGTTGAGCCCTCTGCTCAAAGAAAATGGACCCAAGGTGAAGGCATACGTATAGACATATGTAAATCCTTTCTTGGTCTAGTGCAATGATTTTAAAATTCAGACAGTTGCAGTCTTCCTTCACAACAGAAATACTAGAAGGGCAAGGATACCTGCTAACGGCCTAAGTTTGTGGGAACACAAAAGGAAACTTCTCTTGGAAGTCATTGGCGATACTTAAATGTTTGGGTATGATGGTGCTTATTGTTGGAGATCAGCATCAGCATCAACCTCTTTATCTTTGCTTCTCTTCGGGCCTCCACTGAAGAGAAGACCAGAGTTTTTTAAAGATTCAGTAGAAGAAGCCATGGTAATGGATGGCAGTAAAAATTTTAGAAAAAATTAGAAAAGATGAAAGTTTTTCTAAGCAATAGGAGCTTGAGTCCATATAAGGTAATAAAATTATGGAAGTGTAGTGTCACGACCCAAAATCCTAACTCAGGTCGTGATGGCGCCCAACAGCGGGTCAGGCAAGCCAACACTCAATTTACTATGGGTTCTTTCTCATTTCATTAAACATTTCAACATATACCAAGTTTTAAAGCTCGAACCATAAATCGAGAAGGATAGTTAACCAGCTTTAACCAAAAACAATCATAAGGAGGCGTGAGCCAATATATGTACAGTCCCGTAATCCATAATAATTACTGCGTGTGTGCTAGAAACTGGTGTCACAAGTCCTACGGGCATACTAACAGCATATACAAAAGATATAATATACAGTCCCACTGTCTGAAAGAAATAGACGGGAAGTAGCAAATGAAAACTCCATGGTGTTGCCTAGGATCGTTAGGAGAAGCAGCTCACCGTGAAGTCAGGTCCAGCTATAATCAAAATCTAGCTCCGGTCTGATAACCAGAAGCACAAGCCTTAGAACCTGTACAATTAAGTACAGAAGCGTCGCATGAGTACATAAATAATTATGTACCCAGTGAGTATCCCGTCTAATCTCGAAGAAGTAGTGACGAGAGGTCGACTTGAAACTCACTAAGGTCCAACAATATAATATAAAAGAATATGATGAAAGCGGTAGGCATGTAAAGGTAGTAAAACAGCAGATATTAAACTCTAAAACCCAAATAGATACTAGAAGTAAATACCAATTACTACTTCATTTTTCCCTTAATATCTGTCAAATCAATATCCATGAAAACATCAACACTTTATCATGCGCATACGGGATAAGGACAACCGGCCTGAGCCATAAAATGATCATATTTGTGCACTGCCGAGGGTCGAACGGCCCGAACCATAAGTGCATCTTTTAATCTCGCCGTGGCGTACGGCCCGCTCCCATGAGAGTGGGGGAAATAACACTCCGCTCGGGGAATGTAAATTGCGAAGCGGTCACATGCACACACAATATTCCCTTAAAATTACTTTCCATAAACAATTCCTTCAAATTATCAAATTCCATAAATCTAAGAGAAATAATGCTACATAAGGTGATGAATTCAAGAAGCATATAATCCATTTCTAGGAAAAACACAAGGCATGATGTGGGCCTAACTACCCGGACATAACAATAATAGCCGCTACGTACGGACTCTTGTCACTTGGTACGTACAAAGACCACACAAGCATTAACACATATCATTTAGATCACCTATGGGGACAATTCCCTCTTACAAGGTTAGAAAGGAGACTCACCTCGTGTCGAACCTACTCCCTTGGTCAAGATTACGCCTGAAACTCCGAACTCGTCACCCGAGGACTCGAAACTAATCAAACGTTACGTAAATATATCAAATTATACTCAAAGCAGGGAATTCTCCTACTTACTTAGTCAATTCATCATTCTTGAAGAAATCACAAAGTTCACCCCCGGTCCCGCATGCTCGGATTCAAAAAATTCTCGAAGGAAACACTCACCCATAACCTAAGGATCGTTAATATATGATTTTTGTATGATTTCACAGCCAAATTCACGGGAAATTCCCTAAATTCTCAAAAGCCCTAGGTTACTACGCAATTCCTTGATTTTCACTAATTAGGTAGTTAATTTAACTAGTAATTCAAGTATTAAACTAACACTAGGGTAGAATTTACTTACCTCTTCAGTTGCTAGGTCGTGGGGCAGTTTTCCCAAGCTCTCAAGGACTCTAATGGTGGAAGAAATGGAGAAAAATGAACATTTTTCGTGTTTTAAAAGAACACACTACATACAGTGGTTACGCACCTGCGGCTCAAGGACCACACTTGCGGTCTCGCGCCTGCGAGAAGAGTCTCGCACCTGCGGAAGTGGACAAGAGGGCCTGGGCTCGCACCTGCGGTCAGGAGTCCGCACCTGCGGGAAAAGGCCCGCACCTGCGAGAAATGGGCAGCCACCTGGGGGTTGCACCTGCGAGGCTGGGACCGCAAGAGCGGTCTCGCACCTGCGACTGGGCAACCACACCTGCGGTCACACTAGATCAGGTGCACCAGCAACTGCTTCAGGTGGTCTTTGGCCTCGTTTGGTGCCCGAGAGGCACCTGGGCCCTCCCGAGCCCCCGTCCAATTATACCAACAAGTCCCAAATCATAATAGGGACTCGCTCGAGGCTTCGGAACACTCAAAACAACGTTAAAACTCAAAATCACCCTCAAAACCCCTAAAGATCAAACTTAAGAACTTCAAGTTCTTAAATTCGGTATCAATGCGCCGAACCGACCTATACAACTCGGAATGACACCAAATTTTGCAAGTAAGTCATAAATGACATAGCAGAACTATTCCCAGTCTCGGAATCCATTCGGATTTCGAAAACACAAAAACACGTTCCAAATCAAATTTCAAACTTAAGGAAACTATTATTTTGATATAGGGCGCTGAAATGCTCCCGGGTCATCCAAAACCAATTCCGAGCATATGCCCAAGCCCGAAATCATCATATGAAGCTACCAGAATCGTCGAAACTCGATTTCGAGGTCGTTTACTCAAAATGTTGACCGAAGTCAAACTTGGCCAAAAAGGTCAACCTTAAGGAACTAAGTGTTCCTATACCACTCTAAACACTTCTGAATCCTGAACCACTCATCCCCGCAAGTCATAAATCACAATAAGCCGCTATGGGAAGTTTCATTTAGGGGAACGGGGTCCGATAATGCAAAACGGTCGGTCGGGTCGATACATTCTCCACCTCTTAAACAAACCTTCGTCCTCGAACGGGTCTAGAATCATACCTGAAGTGCTGAATAAGTGCGGATATCTGCTCTGCATGTCCTCCTCGGACTCCCATGTCGCCTCCTCGGCTGGTTGGCCTCTCCACTGGACCTTTAAGCAAAAATTCTCTTGGATATAAATTGACGATCATGTCTATCGATAATAGAAACTAGCTCATCCTCGTAGCCCAACCTCTCATCCAACTGAATAGTGTTGAAATCAACTACGTGAGAGAAGTCGGGGTGATACCTCCGGAGCATGGATACATGAAAGACCGAATGAACTCTTGATAAGCTGGGAGGTAAGGCTAGCTCATAAGCAACCTCCCCAACATGCCAGCTTGCCCTTCCTTTCAAACCTCATAATACCCTTCATCGGCGAGACCTTCAATTGTACCTTGTCTCCCTCCATATGTGATACATCACGCACCCTCTGATCCGCGTAACTCTTCTGTCTGGACTATGCTGTTCGGAGCCTTTCCTGAATCATTTTTACCTTCTCTAAGGCATCCTTCACCAGATCGGTGCCATATAACTTAGCCTCGCCAGGCTCAAACCACCCGATAGGAGAACGACATCGCCGACCATACAAAGACTCAAATAGAACCATCTCGATGTTGTACTGATAACTATTATTGTAAGCAAACTCGGCCAAAGGCAAGAACTGGTCCCACTGACCTCCAAAGTCAATCACACATGCCTTGAGCATGTCCTTAAATATCTGAACTGTACACTCTGACTGACCATCAGTCTGAGGGTGAAATGTTGTGCTAAGATCTATCTGGGTGCCCATCTCACTATGCAATGCTCTCCAAAAGTGCGAGGTGAACTAAGGACCTCGATCTGATATAATGGACACCGGCACACTGTGCAACCGGACTATCTTCTAAATGTAGATCTGGGCCAACCTCTCAGAAGTATATGTAGTAGCCACTCGAATTAAATGCACCAATTTGGTCAATCTATCCACAATGACCCAAACTGCGTCAACCTTCCGCAAAGTCTGAGGCAAACCAACCACGAAGTCCATAGTGATGCGCTCCCATTTACACTCAGGAATAGGCATCTGCTGAAGTAGGCCTCCTAGCCTCTGGTGCTCATACTTAAACTGCTGGCAATTAAGACACTTATCCACATACTCCACAATGTCCCTCTTCATCCGCCTCCACCAGAAATGCTGCTTCAAATCACGATACATCTTCGTAGCACCAGGATGAACAAAATACCGAGAACTGTGTGCCTCCTCTAGAATCCTCCCTCTAAGGCCATCGACATTAGAAACACATAAACGGCCCTGAAGTCTCAGAACACCATCCTCGCCAATAGTAACCTCGTTGGCACCACCCTGAATGACTGTCTCCCTAAGCTCTGCTAAGCACGGATCATGAAACTGTCGAGCCTTAATCTCTCCTAATAACAAAGACTGAGCAACCACATGTGCTAAAACTCAACGAGGCTCTGAAAGGTCTAACCTCACCAGGAGATTAGCCAAGGGCTGAATGTCCAAGGCTAGAGGTCTCTCATCTGCTGCAATATAAGCCAAGCTACCCATACTCTTTGCCTTCCTGCTTAAGGCATCTACTACATCATTTGCCTTACCCGGATGATAAAGAATGGTGACATCATAATCCTTCAACAAATCAAGCCATCTGCGCTGTTTCAAATTAAGATCCCTCTACTTGAATAAGTTCTGCAAGTTGCGGTGGTCTGTGTAAACCTCACAGGACACTACATACAAGTAATTCCTCCAAATCTTAAGAGCATGAACAATCGCCGCCAACTCTAAATCGTGCACAGGGTAATTCTTCTCATGAACCTTCAGCGGACGCAAAGCATAAGCAATAACTCTCTCTTCCTGCATCAATACACACCCCAAGCCAATGCGTGAAGCGTCGCAATATACTATATACATCCCAGAACCTGATGGCAATACCAGAACTAGTGCTAAAGTCAATGCTGCCTTGAGCTTCTGAAAGCTCACCTCACACTCGTTGGACCACCAGAACGGGGCATTCTTCTTAGTCAATCTAGTCAATGGGGATGCAATAGAAGAAAACCCTTCCACAAATCGGCGGTAGTAGCCTGCTAGACCCAAGAAACTCTTGATCTCTGTAGCTGAAGTAGGACGCGGCCAACTCTAAACTTCCTCAATCTTCTGAGGATCAACCTTGATACCCTCTCCGGATACCACATGCTCCAAGAATGCCACGGAATCCAACCAGAACTCACACTTGGAGAACATAACATATAGCTTTTGTTCGCACAAGGTCTAGAGCACAACTCTCAAATGCTTCTCGTGCTCCCCCGGGCTACGTGAGTAAATCAAGATGTCATCAATAAAGACAATGACGAAGGAATCAATATACATCCGGAACACCATATTCATCAAGTACATGAATGCTATTGGGGCGTTAGTCAAGCCAAAGGACATCACCAGGAACCCATAGTGGTCATATCTCGTACGAAAAGCATTCTTCGGAACATTTGAGGTCCGAATCTTCAACTGATGATATCCCGATCTCAAATCAATCTTAGAAAACACCCTAGCACCCTGTAACTGGTCAAACAAATTATCGATGCGCGGCAAAGGATACTTGTTCTTAATGGTGACCTTGTTCAACTGGCGGTAATCAATACACATCCGCATAGACCCATCCTTCTTCTGCACAAATATGACTGGAGCACCCCACATCAATACACTCGGTCTGATAAACCCCTTAGCTAAACACTCCTCAAGTTGCTCCTTCAACTCCTTCGGATCCATACGGTATGGGGGAATAGAAATAGGATGAGTGCCTGGGGCTACATCAATGCTGAAATCAATATCACGATCCGGAGGCATGCCTGGAAGGTCTGAAGGAAATACATCAGCAAACTCTCGAACAACTAGTACTAAATCAATCGTCGGAGACTCGGCGGTTGTGTCCCGCACATAAGCAAGATAGGCCAGACAACCCTTCTCGACCATATGTCTAGCCTTCAGGAATGAAATAACTGGCTGCACTAACTGAGGAACCTCTCCACTCCAGCCTAGGCGACTCAGGCATGGCAAAAGTAACTGTCTTGGAATGGCAATCTAACACGGCATGATAAGGGGACAGCCAATCCATGCCTAAAATAACCTCGAAATCAACCATATCGAGCAATAAAAGGTCTACTCTGGTCTCGAATCCACAGAATGTAACCACACAGGACCTGTAAACCTGGTCTACCACCACTGAATCGGCAACAGGAGTGGACACATATATAGGGAAACCCAAGGAATCACGAGGGATATCTAGAAAATGAGCAAATAAGGCTGAAACATATGAATATGTGTATCCTAGATCAAATAATACTGAAGCCTCTCTACCACATACTGAGATAATACATGTGATCACGGCGTCTGAGGCCACTGCATCTGATCTGGCCGGTATAGCATAGAATCTGGCTGGAGCACCGCAAGACTAAGCCCCACCAGAGTGAACAGGAGCTGACAGACCTCCCCCTGAGTGGCCTCAACCTCTAGGACAACCCCTGTCGACCTGTCCTCCACCTCGAGATGGCCGGACTGTTGGTGCTGGACCCATAGGCTGATAACCCTGTTGCACTGCTTTGCCCTGAAGCTTGGGACAATGCCTCTGCATATGACCTAGATCCCCACACTCATAGCAACGTCTAGGTACCATAGCCTTCTACCCTGAAGAAGAACCATGAATGGCCGGAGAACGATGTGAACCCTCTGGCATAGCACTAAAGTAGGGACTGGAGGATCTCGAATGACTGGAATAACCACTGGGTGAACTCTGAATGGCTGGAGGGCGGTAGGAATGCTTTGGCATGGTGCTGAAATGAGCCCTCGCTGGAACACCTCAAGGAGGTGGTGGAGGTGCTGAATATGATGGTTTGTTGGGCTGACCACTACCAAACTGACCTCTGCCCCTAGCTGGGGCACCTCTGAAATCTCCTGAGAATCTAGCCCTCTTGTCCTACAGCCCCTGCTCCCTGCTTCTCGACTGATACCCCTCGATCCTACGAGCAATCTCTACCATGAGCTGATAAGGAGTAACCATCTCCACCTCTCGAGCCATGGTGGCCCTAATACCTGGATGCAACCCAGCCACAAACATCCGCACTCTCTCGGCATCAGTAGGTAGTATCATGAGTGCATGGTGTGACAACTCTGGAAATATTGCCTCATAATCTGTCACTGACATGTGTCCCTGCTCCAGCTGCTCAAACTCATACCGCAGGTTTTCCTTCTCATAGGGGTGGGATATACCTGTCTAAGAATAGTTGTGTCTATTGTCCCCAAGTGATAGGAAGAGAATCTGCTGGCCTGCTGTGGATGTAAGACTGCCACCATCTGCGAGCTCTGCCCTCCAACTGAAAGATAGTGAAGTCCACTCCATGGGACTCTAATATCCTCATGTTGTGCAGTCTGTCCCTACACCTGTCAATGAAATTCTGGGCATCCTCGCCTCGCTCACCCCTGAAGACTAGAGGGTGCAACCGAGTCCATATATCCAATAACTTCTGCGGATCACCGTCCGCAATTGGTCTGGGCTCAGGTGCTGGTGCTACAGGCTGGACCCCACCCACAGGCAGTGTACCCGGGGTATGATGTAATGTTGTTATCGGACCTGCAGTCTGGGCAGTAGGGGTCTAGACTCCCCCTCCCACCTGAGAAGTGGTAGGATCTGCTGGAAATAAACCAGTCTGGGACATAGTGTCCATAAACTGAATCATATGGCCCATGACCTCCAGGAAGCCTGGCGCCGTCATGAAATCCACGGGAGCAGGATCTGCTGGGGGAACCTCGTCCTGCTACTCTATGATAGGATCCTCTGGCAGTGGTGCAACTGGAATAGCTCTGGGACGCCCTCCTCCCCTACCTTGGGTTGGTGCCCTCCCCTGGCCTCTACCACGGCCTCGGACGGCGGGGGTAGCGGCATCTCCTGGGTCTGGAACATCGGATGTGCGCGTCCTCACCATCTGTGAGATAATAGAAGAATGCGTTTTAGTAAACCATCGACTGCATGATAGAATATGAATAAAGAGAGGTTTCCTAACACCCTATTACCTCCTGAAGATAAGTACAGACGTCTCCGTACCGATCCGCAAGACTCTATTGGTCTGCCCGTGACTCGTGAAACTTACGTGAACCTAAAGCTCTGATACCATATTGTCACGACCCAAAATCCTAACTCAGGTCATGATGGCGCCCAATAGCGGGGTCAGGCAAGCCAACACTCAATTTACTATGGGTTCTTTCTCATTTGATTAAACATTTCAACATATACCAAGTTTTAAAGCTCGAACCATAAATCAAGAAAGATAGTTAACCAGTTTTAACCAAAAACACTCATAAGGAGGCATGAGCCAATATATGTACAGTCCCGTAATCCATAATAACTACCGCGTGTGTGACAGGAAATAGTGTCACAAGTCCTATGGGCATACTAACAGAATATACAAAAAATATAATATACAGTCCCACTTCCTGAAAGAAATATACGGGAAGTAGCAAAAGAAAACTCCATGGTGCTACCGAGGATTGTCAGGAGAAGCAGCTCACCGTGAAGTCATGTCTAGGTATAATTAGAATCTAGCTCTGGTCTAATAACCAGAAGCACCAGCCTGAGAAATTGTACAATTAAGTACAGAAGCGTAGCATGAGTACATAAATAATTATGAACCCAGTGAGTATCCCGTCTAATCTCGAAGAAGTAGTGATGAGAGGTCGACTTGACACTCACTAAGGTCCAACAATATAATATAACAAAATATGATGAAAGCGGTAGGCATGTAAAGGTAGTAAAACAACAGATATTAAAGGCACTGAAACCCAAATAGACACTGGAAGTAAATAAACAATTACTACTTCATTTTCCTCCAAATATCTGTCAAATCAATATCCATGAAAACATCATTACTTTATCATGCGCATACGGGATAAGGACACCGGCCTAAGCAATAAAATGATCATATTTGTGCACTGCCGAGGGTCGAACGGCCCGAACCATAAGTGCATCATTCAATCTCGCCGTGGCGTACGGCCCGCTCCCATGAGAGTGGGGGAAATAACACTCCGCTCGCGGAATGTAAATTGCAAAGAGGTCACATGCACACACAATATTCCCTTAAAATTACCATACCCAATTCCTTCAAATTATCAAATTCCATAAATCTCAGAGAAACAATGCTACATAAAGTCATGAATTCAAGAAGCATATAATCCATTTCTAGGAAAAACACAAGGCATGATGTGGGCCTAACTACCCAGACATAAAAATAATAGCCGCTACGTACGCAATCTCGTCACTTGGTACGTACGTAGCCCCCACAAACATTAACACATAGCATTTAGATCACCTATGGGGACAATTCCCTCTAACAAGGTTAGAAATAAGACTCACCTCGTGTCGAACCTACTCCCCGGGTAAAGATTGCGCCCGAAACTCCAAACTCGTCACCCAAGAACTCGAAACTAATCAAACGTTACGTAAATATATCAAATTATACTCAAAGTAGGGAATTCTCCTACCTACTAAGTCAATTCATCATTTTTGAAGAAATCCCAAAGTTCACCCCCGAGCCCGCACGCTCGGATTCCGAAAATTCTCGAACGAAACACTCACCCATAACTTAAGGATCGTTAATATATGATTTTTGTATGATTTCATAACAAAATTCACGAGTAATTCCCTAAATTATCAAAAGCCCTAGGTTACTACCCAATTCCTTGATTTTCACTAATTAGGTAGTTAATTTAACTAGTAATTCAAGTATTAAACTAACACTAGGGTAGAATTTACTTACCTCTTCAGTACCTAGGTCGTGGGGCAGTTTTCCCCGGCTCTCAAGGCCTATAATTGTGGAAGAAATGGAGAAAAATGAACATCTTATTGTGTTTTAAAAGAACATACTGAATACAATGGTTCCGCACATGCAGTCTCGCACCTGCGAAAGTGGACAAGAGGGCCTCGGCTCGTACTTGCAGTCAGGAGTCCGCACCAGCGGCTCTGCACCTGCAAGAAAAGGCCGCACCTGTGAGAAATAGGCAGCCCACCTGGGGGTCGCACCTGCGAGGCTGGGAGCACAGGAGCGGTCTCGCACCTGCCACTGGGCATCCGCACCTGCGGTCACACCAGATCAGGTGCACCAGCAACTGCTTCAGCTGGTTTTTGGCCTTGTTTGATGCCCGAGAGGCACCTGGGCCCACTCGAGCCCCTGTCCAATTATACCAACAAGTCCCAAATCATAATAGGGACTCGCTCGAGCCTTCGAAACACTCAAAAGAATGCTAAAACTCAAAATCACCCTCAAACCCCCTAAAGATCAAACTTAAGAACTTCAAGTTCTTGAATTCGGTATCAATGCGCCGAACCAACCTATGAAACTCGGAATGACACCAACTTTTGCGATCAAGTAATAAATGACATAACGGAACTATTCCCGGTCTAGGAATTCCATTCGGACTTCGAAAACACAAAAACACATTCCAAACAAAAATTCAAAACCCATCCGAACGTATGCCCAAGTCCAATATCATCATACGAAGCTACCGGAACCGTGGAATCTCGATTTCGAGGTCGTTTACTCAAAATGTTGACCGAAGTCAAACTTGGCCAAAAAGGTCAACCTTAAGGAACTAAGTGTTCCTATACCACTATAAACACCTCCGAATCCCGAACCACTCGCCCCCGCAAGTCATAAATCACAATAAGACGCTACGGGAAGTTTCATTTAGGGGAACGGGGTCCGATAACGCAAAATGACTGGTCGGGTCGTTACATGTAGGATTGTGATGACCCAAAAGGTCATCCCGTGTAATTTTAACTTAATCTGTGTTCCGGGGACCTGAAAGCCTCCATTCATCTCACCTTGATATGCGTGCACAGCCCGCGTGTGTATCCGGGAAGTCGTTATGTGGGGAATTGATAAAATGTTGTTTTTATAATAATTAATCGAATAAAGTTGACTTTGGTCAACATTTTTGCTAAAAGGACCCGGACCCGTGATTTGACAGTCTTGGAGGGTCCGTAGGAAAATATGGGACGTGGGCGTATGCCCGGAATCGAATTCCGAGGTCCAAGTCCGAGAAATGAATTTTTAAAGAAAATTGTTTTTTGGAAAATATAAAGGTTTTTTAAAATGAAATTTAATGTGAAACCGGTGTTATCGGGCACGTATTATGGTTCCGGAGCCCGGAATCGATTCAATATGTTTTATATGAGTTATCTGTGAAATAACGTAAGAAACGGACTTAGGTTGACATGATTCGGACAAAAATGGAAAAATTGAGGTTTAAGAATTTTTATAGATTTTGAGGTTTAATTTGTTGTTTTTTATGTTAATATGGTGATTGTATTGCTCGAATAAGTTTTTGGTATGATTTTGAGGTTGTGTGTATATTTGGTTTGGAGCCCCGAGGGCTCGGGGGTGTTTCGGGTAGGTATTCGGAGTGTTTGGAATCAAGAAAACACTGCTAGTGCACCAGTTCTGGTGTGCCCGCATCTGCGAGCCTAGGGCTGCAGGTGCGAGACCGCAGGCGTGCCGTTTTGTCCGCAGGTACGGCCCCCTATGGGCCTGACCTTTTCTGCAGGTGCGATCCCTTTCCTGCACCTGCGAGATCGCAGGTGCGACCCAAGCACCGCAGGTGCGAGACTCGAGCAGTGAAGTTTTTTAAAAACAATTTCAGACGTTCTTCTTCAAACCTTTTCTCAAAAATAGAAGACCTAGGGCGATTTTCTCAAGAGATTCTCTTCCCCAATCGTAGGTAAGTGTTCACTAACTAATTTCCTTCAACTTTCTAATGTTTTTCATCAATTATCATCAAGAATCCTAGGGTTTTAAAGGGTAGAAATTGGGGATTTTGGTAGAGTTAGGGCTTTTCGAATTTTTGGGAATTCAACCTCGTTTTGGGGTCGGATTTCAAAATAAATTGTATATTCGGGCTTGTGAGGGAATGGGTGATCGGATTTTTGTCCGAACCTCGTGTTTTGACCAAGCGAGCTCGGGGTCGAATTTTGGAAATTTTGGAAGAATGTTGGAAAATCTATAATTAGGCTTTGGAATTGAATTGTTGAATAATTATTGATATTATTGAGTCGATTATGTATAGATACGATTGTTTCGGAGTCGGATTCGAGAGGAAAAGTGGTGTTATAGGCTTGATTTGCATTCTTGGAGCCGAGGTAAGTGTTTGGCCTAACCTTAGCTTGAGGGAATAGGTATAGAGTCTTATTTGCTATGTGTTAATCCATGTACAACGTATAGGTGAGGTGACGAGTACCTATATGTTGTGGTAAAGCATGCCCGTGAGTCAAACTTGATAATTTTCATTGTGTTCTTTGATATTCTCTGTGTTACGGATTCCTTATTGTTCTGGAAGTGATATATTGAGAGTAGTTAATGATGTGGAAATTTATTTGATTATTCGTTCGGTTGAGGATTATATTGTTGAATTATACCTCTGAGTGAGATTGGTTATAGCTGAGTCCCTTGTCGGGACGATATAATCGTTGTTGAATATTTTTGTGTATTTGAGGTTTCCTATTGTTGTATTTTCCTGTCTAATTGTTGCTTTTATTTAATTTATGCACGAGGGGACATTCTGTGCCGAGTGATTGTGAGATTTTTCACGAGGGGACATTCAGTGCCGAGTGATTATCTATTATTGCACGAGGGGACATTCTGTGCCGAGTGATTGTGAGATTTTTCACGAGGGGACATTCAGTGCCGAGTGATTATCTATTATTGCACGAGGGGACATTCTGTGCCGAGTGATTATTATTTATGCACGAGGGGACATTCCGTGCCGAGTGACTGTGAAGTTATGCACGAGGGGACATTCCATGCCAGGTGATTGTAAGGTTATGCACGAGGGGACATGCCGTGTCTTTTGCTGTTTATTTACTTGTTCCGAGCTGAATTCCTGCTGTTATTTCTACATTTCAATTATTATCTTTTTCTGTTGTTTTTAGCAGTTATGGCCCCTTTATCCCCAGCATGTTCTCCCCCGTAGTTGTATTACTTGTTTATTTCCTGTTATATTTTTGAATTGCACAGGTGTTATTTGTTGTTGTGTCCTAGCCTCGTCACTACTTCACCGAGGTTAGGCTCGGCACGTACTTAATACATAGGGTCGGTTGTACTGATGCTACACCTACACTTCTCTATGATGTGCTGATTACAGCTCCGAACCCAGTGGACACTGAGCGAGGGAGTATCCTTCAGTCCACGGCGACACCGAGGTAGTTCTGCAGACGTCTGCAGGCCTTGGCGTCACCTCTTACCCTTTGCTCTCATTTTCTGTCTTATTTCAGTAGTTCCAAGACAGCTGTATCTACTTATTTCAGGCCATTGTATTTAGTGAACTCTTAGACTGTTCGTGATTTTGTGGCACTGGTTTCTGGGGTTGTACTTAAGTAAAATTACTACGGGACTTCTATTGAATTCTTGAATTTTGTATTACTTCCACATTTTTTATTATAATTGTCCTAGTTATTTTTGGTTATTTAATTATTAACAAGTCAATTTAATTCAAACGTTGGCTTGTCTAGCGGGTTCAACGTAAGAGGCCATCACGGCCTGAAGGTGGGATTTTGGATCGTGACAAGCTCGTATCAGAGCATTAGGTTACGTAGGTTTCAC
Organism: Nicotiana undulata; assembly: GCA_005239495.1. Taxonomy (NCBI): domain Eukaryota; kingdom Viridiplantae; phylum Streptophyta; class Magnoliopsida; order Solanales; family Solanaceae; genus Nicotiana; species Nicotiana undulata. Next base: position 1,847 of record ML265226.1, on the reverse strand, counting down.
AACTCACGGACAAACTTGGTAGAGTCTGAGGGATCCGTACGGAGACTGTGATGACCCAAAGGGGTCATCTTATGTAAAGTTAAAATTGACTGTGTTTCGAAGCCCCGAAAGCCTCCGTTAATATCACATTGATGTGTGTACGCAGCCTGGGCGCATAGCCGGGAAGACTTTATGAGAAAACTTGATTAAGAATTGAATTTATGATAATTAATTGAATAAAGTTGACTTTGGTCAACATTTTTGGTAAACGGACCCGGACCAGTGATCTGACGGTCCCGGAAGGTCCGTAGGATAATATGGGACTTGGGCGTATGCCCAGAATCGAATTCCGAGGACCCAAGTCCGAGAAATGAGTTTTTAAAGAAAATTATTTTATGAAAATATTATAGGCTTGTAAAAATGAACCTTGATGTGACACCTGTGCTGCCGGGCCTGTATTATGATTTCGGAGCCCGGAGCAGGTTCAATATGTGTTATTTAAGTTATATGTGAAATTTGGTAAGAAACGGACTTGATTTGACGGGTTTCGGATCAAAATGGGAAAATTGGAGTTAATGAAGTTTTGAGGATTTTCATAGAATTTGAAATTTGGCTTGAAATGTGATTTTGTGTTCCCGAGGTCCAAATGAAATTCGGAGATGGGGGATAGTTCCGTTATGTCATTCATGACTTGTCTTCAAAATTTGAAACCATTCGAGTAGTATAGGCCGGTAGTGTGCATTGAAGTAAATTCTAGAGTTTAAAGTTCTTAAGTTTTGATTCAATTTGGTTTTGGGGTTGAATTTTGAGTTTCGTTGTTGTTTTTCATGTTCCGAGATTCGAGCGAGTCTGTAACACGAATACAGACTTGCCGGTGCTTTTGGACGGGGTCCCGAGGGGCTCGGGGTGAGTTTTGAACCCCCCTGGAGCTAAGTTAGAAAACCTGAAACTTCTGCTATCTGATTTCCTTCTCTGCGATCGCAGAAGGTGGGTTGCGATCGCGGAGAAGGATTTTGCTGGGCTGTTGATTGTTCTCTGCGATCGCAGCCTCTCCTTTGCGATCGCAGCCTCTCCTTTGCGATCGCAGAGGTCTAGGTTCCACACCTTCGCGATCGCAGTCTTTTATCGCGATCGCATTGAGTCGCGTCTGGGTCGGGTGAGTTTATTCTTCGCGATCGCAGGACCTCTGCCGCGATCGCAGGGGTCTGGCCAGTTGGCCTTCGCGATCGGAGGGCCCTTGTCGCGATCGCAGTTAAGGAATCTTATAAGTTGGTACTTTACCAACTTATCTCCTCTCAATATTTAGACTTTGGTGTAATTTTGATAGAAAAGTAGGACATTTTCTGAGGTTTATTGGCAATTTTCAGGTATTATGTGATTTAAAGAAGAAATGGAAGAAATCAAGTCAAAATAGGACAAAATGAAAGGAAAATGACTGAAGTCAGATGCTATTCGCGATCACAAGGATTGACCTGCGATCGCAGAAGTCAACAAGAGCGTGAACCGCGATCGCACAATTGATTAGGCGATCACGGAGAAAGAATGTGGCCCCTGCTCTGAAATGCACTACGCGATAGCAATGAGGAATACGCGATCGCAGAACTTGAGGACCAAACCTTACGCGATCGCAGGAAAGGTCACGCGATCGCAATCCTTCAGGAGTAACTCCTACGCGATCGCAAGCATAGTTCTGCGATCGCGGAGAACAAAGATCTGGGCGAAGACTGGGAAGATTTGTAATTTCATATTTTGATCCCCAACTTTTATATACTCAACCTAGCAGCCATTTTTTGGGACATCTTGAAATTTAGGGCTTTTTGGCAAGAACATAATATTGGGGATATATTTTGAGCTTTGTAAATATATTT
>ML265225.1:0-28374 GCA_005239495.1 Nicotiana undulata | reverse complement strand
ATATATATATATATATATATATATATATATATATGTGTGTGTGTGTGTATATGTAGACACCGTTGTACCGACTCACCCACACTCAACGGGATCGGATACTCACACCTCACTTGATAGCCAAAGCTAGGATTTTCATCATATAATCCTCTTTGCTCATAATATTACCACGATTGAACAATTCAAGTACGAGAAGGAATTTTAACCACCTTCATTTAGCTCAACAACTCATTATCAAGACTTATTAAATTATTCAAGTATAAGAAGGAATTTTAACCACCTTCGTCTAGCTCAACGGCTCATTATTAAGACTTATCACATTATTCAAGTATAAGAAGGAATTTTAACCACCTTCGTTTAGCTCAACGGCTCATCATCTCATTTATTCTTTGCTCTTTATCAATTATATCAGGAGTAACACAATTACTCAATTGATGGAGTTCATAATTCTTATCTGAATATTATGTACATTTAATTCGCAGCTATCATAGCTCAATTTCATCATATATCAGTAATAACTCGTACAAAACATCAGATAATATCAAACAAACAGTTAGAACATGCTCGTGGGTCCTACGGCTACCCAACATACAGTATAGATGCCACGTACGGACTCTTGTCACGTGGTGCGTACGTAGCCCCCTCAACGAGCACAATTAGCAATCAAGAGCCTAGGGGACATTTTCCCCTTACAAAGTTTGGAAAGGAGACTCACCTGGACAAGTTCTCCTCCGGCCAACGGACAAATCAACACGACGCACGAATCCTCCGAATCGCCCTCGATTTCTCGCAACTAGCCAAAAGCACATAATTATATCAATTTAGGAAGATTCGAGGAGGATTTATCAAATATTTCCTCAAAAACGTATTCTTGACGTACTTGGAAATTCAACTCCGAGCCTCGGCGCCCGGAAAATTATAATTCTTGAAGAAACGCGCTGTACGTCGCCTAAGGATCAAGATTAACTCAATTAATCATCCCTCAATGGCCCAAAAATCAGAATTTACATTTTCATCAAAACCCTTTATTCTTCCCAACAATTTCTTATGAATTTCTATGAATTAGGAAAAGGAAATTCTCAAAGAACGGAAGAAATGACATGCAGAGGGTTACAGAATCACTTACCTGAGTTCCTAGGCCAAAATACCCGTTATGGAGCTCTTGGGGTTGTCAACAATGGAGGAAATGTGATTTTGGGAATGAAATCATGACTTGGGCCTTTTATTTGGACTGCCCAGCAATTTCTGCACCTACGACTTTTGGATCGCAGGTGCGTACTCGCACCTGCGGAAAATGGCTTGGGCCCCTGGGGGATTTCTTGCACCTGCGGGCTTTTGTCCGCGCCTGCGGAGAATAGGCTGCTCCTGCGATGGCCTGGGCCTCTGGGGAAGGTTGCGCCTGCGGGCCTCTGTCCGCACCTGCGGAGCCGCGCCTGCGAAGAGAAGGCCGCTCCTGCGGAAGGAGCCGCACCTGCGAAGGGAATTCCACTGGTGCGAACCTAGCGCCTGCGGCTCATGGACCGCAGGTGCGGTCACACCAGTACATTCCCACCACCTATGAGTTTTGCTGGTTTTTGACCCCGATCGGGGTCTGGGGGACCCCTGGGCCCACCCGAGCCCTCGACAAATTTTACCAACAAGTCCCAAATCATATGACGGACTTGCTTGAGCTCCCAGAAAACTAAAAACATCATTCAAACCAAGAATCACTCTCCAAAACCCCTTAGATCAAACTCAGGATTTCAAGAAAAATTTCAATGGCTCACCAATACGCCGAACGGGTCTCTACTTCTCGGAATGACCCCAAATTTTGCGAACAAGTCATAAATGACTATACGAAACTATTGCCAGTTCCGGAATTCCATTCGGACCATGATATCACGAGGTCCAATTCCAGGCTGGATTCCAAATCACATGAAATCCTAAATTCCAATTCAGGTGCCGAAATACTCCCGGGTCATCAGAAACCCGAGGCGAACACACTCCCAAGTCCGAAATCATCATCCGGAGCTGCTGGAGCTATCAGAACTTGATTCCGAGGTCGTTTTCTAAAAAAATANACACCTTATGACTTTGTTGAGCTTGTGATAGTCCATACAGACCCTCCACCCGGTCACCATTCTTGTAGGAATCATCTCATTCATGTCATTGGTGACCACCATAATGCCCCCTTTCTGTGGGACACATTGAACCGGAGAAGTCCACGAACTATCGCAGATGGGGTAGACCACCCCGGCATCCAACCACTTGATAATCTCCTTCTTGAAAACTTCTTGCATACCCTCATTGCATCTCCTTTGCTGTTCAATAGATGGTTTTGTACCATCCTCCAACTTGATCTTATGCATGCAAAAGGCGGGGCTTATCCCCCAAATATCCGCCAATTCCACCCAATATCCTTCTTACTCTTTTGTAGCACTGCCAATGTAGAATCTACCCGCACGTTAGCCAAACAAGAGGAAAGAATAAATGGTAAAGTATAGCAAGGGCTAATAAGTTCATATTGAAGATGTGGAGGCAATGGCTTCAACTCCAAGGTGGGAGGCTCTTCAATGGACGACTTTGTAGGAAGAGTGTTGATACCCAATTTTTTCCAAAAATATTTTAAATTGCATATATACCTTCAAAATCATGCATTAATAGCAATTGGTCCTTTTCTACAATTTTATTAATTTTTCTAGTATTTATTTCCAATAAATAATTATAAAATTGCATCACAAATGATTTAAAAAGCATTTATTGATTTAATTTATTGTTTATGGCCCTATTAAGGCCAAATTATTCCATAAATAACCAATTTGGCACCTTTTGGCTATTATCACAATAACTTTGCAATTATAGCCCATGCATATAATTTTGTGCTATTTTGTACCGGAAATTAGTCCTTTATATCTTTAAATACCAAGTAATCATTTGTAAGTTATTTTCATGCATTGGATTCATTTTTATAATTAGTAATTATTTTATAAATTATTTTTGTTAAACTATCTTGGTATTTAACAAATAGCCCATCCCTATTTCAATTTTAGCCTAAATTAATTAACCAACCCCTATTAAACCAGCCCAAAAATGTCTGATTAAATCAACCCAAACCCCAAGCCCAGTTCCTAAATCTGCCCGGCCCAATCCTCGTTAGATCTTGGCCGTTGATCAATTTTGATCAACGACCCGGATTTAAACTTTCCTAATTTAACCTAAAGACCACCCCAAACCCCCTCATTCTCTCATCCTCACCCGTCGTCACTCCTCTCATTCTCTCTGTCGCGCCCTTTTTTTTCCTCGCGGAGATCGGGTTCAGGACATTTGGGTTGAGGCAACTCTTTCCTTTAGGGAAACGGGTTTGCATTTTTGGAGAGTCGCCACTTAACGATTTTAACGGTGCGTTAGGGCACCTAGGGTTTCATTTACAACTACGTTGCTAACCAGAGATAGGGTAAGGGCTTGAAATTATTCCAAGGGGAAGGTGTTAGGCACCCCTCAGGATCAATGCAATACCCGGTATGACACTTCTCGAAGAGGGGCTACACGTGGTATTAGCGCATCGGTCATCATATACATATTCTACCCTTTCCCACCCCGCGAAGGTGTTTAAAACGCATGTTGATCACGAGCTCTATTGCGTGCTATTACCCGTCCCTTCCTATCAGTCCCGGAGGAGGTTAGGACTACTATCCTAAAAGGGTAGGTACTAGGCAGACCCTCAGGTTTAAAGAGGTAAAATTCTAAGGTGACAAGCAAAGAACATGTAGGAATGCAGTTAGTGGGAAACACATAGGAGCATATAAGAAGGCTCAGATTTACCTCCGCAAATAATGCATATAATTAGCACGACTCAAACACATATAATGGCAGTATTGTTAATTAAGATCCTAAGACATGGTGTCTATGTGAATTCAGAGGATAAACATACATGTAGTTTTGTTATTACTTGAAATCCCTAATCAGTTTGCCTACTGATTGAAAGAACCTGTTAGCATTAAGCAACATACACAATAGAGAGACAGACTTCCAGTTTTAGAAATTTAATCCCTAAGGCTTGCCTAGGCGGGAACAATGTATCAAAATTATTAGAGAAATTGTTACGGATTGTTACCTAAACATGTTGTTCTAGGTTGTTCAGGACACACACGTATTACCAATTGTTTTAGAGAGAATTGGGTGAGGTTGTTTATACCTTTTTATATGCACCAGTAATTAGTCTAAGTGTAGTTGAGCGATTAGGACCCTATAACATGATATCTAATGCACATGTAAGGTAGGATGATTTATATGCAGAATTCCTAAAGAACAAGTTATCTAAATGCACATCATTCCAGTATTAATCATGGTTTCAGAAGATGCAAGCGTGACAGTTTACTTAGTGTTATCCTAGAGATAGGATTTCTGAGTGTTTATGAGGCATGGGTATGGAATTATGAGACAGAATTGCATGAAGTACAAATTATGAATATTTGTATCCTAGAATATTCTTTATAGGTGATATAACAGTAATGTCAAAGATGCTGGAAACATTATGCATGAGACCTAGGGACATGGTATCTAATGCATGATTTTGCACATATTGGTCCTAAACATGAGTTTTATTGCGCAAAAATAAGAAATGTAAACCTAAGCATGGTTTCTACCCTTGATAGCATGAACGTTATCCCACTCCCTCTTTCACTATCCATCCCCAGAGTTGTTTACAAATTATTACAGGCCAAGGATTATGAATTACATTACCAAAAATAGAAAATAAGAAGTTATTCTATAGGGAGCCTTCAATTAGGCCCAAATCCTCCAAACCTCATTGCCATATGGTATTTCACAGCCTTTCATAATCCGGGTGTGTCAAAGTTCCCTAAGGACCTCAAGGGATCCCGGGCAATGCTCACACCCAGACTTAATAACCAAGAATTAGACATGTGCTGTGTAGTGTGTCAAAGTTCGGAGGGAGCTCAGGGGTCCCAAAGTAGTGCTCACACTGAGGGGGCAGAACTTAAGAGTCTAGGAATAAAGTGAAGTGCAGGAGATAGGTTGGAAAAGGTTTTGACAAAAACAGTACTAGATTGATTCAGTAAGTAAAAACGTTTTCTGAAAAAAGTTTTGATCAGTAATGAAACAACTTGAATATAATTTAAACATCTTTGGAAATACAGCAAACAACTCGAACATGTCTAGAACATTCAAGCATAGATTTCACTCAGGGATAGTGGGAATTGGGGATGCATAGAAACATATTAGGATACATATTAACATTAGAGAAGTTTTAGAGTATCACAGACTGGTATAGATTTTAGTCATAAACACAATTGTTCACCAAAAGAATTAAACAGAATCAGACCCATAGTTACACACAGGTTCCGAAAAAGTTTGGAGTATAGCATGTGTTCAAGATTACATGGGAACTAGGTAACATACAGTGCAATTGTAGTATACTAGGGATCACGGAAGACATAAGTAGGATGATATTAAAACACACAAGAGGGAGTACACATGCTGAGGCTAAATGGGAAAAGTACTACGAACTAAAACAGCATAGCATACAAACTAGTAGCATATAAGACAACAGAACCACAAGTAGAAGCAAGTTACGAATAATATGCATTGAAATACCCAAAGAAACATATTGTTTTGGAACTTTTAAATGTAAATGGGAAACATACCAGTTGAATACAAGGTAAGGAGTAAGAAAATAGAATGACTAGTCTTGGCTTTCAGCCGACTAGTAACAACAAGCAATCAAGAGAGTAACAATAGGATGTGTGTGTGAGTAAAGAGAGTAGAACAAGGTATATGTTCGTGTCTATAGAAGTCTGTCTCAATGAGAGTAGAAAAGAGCAATATATATAGTAGTAAAAAAAATCTAGGTAAATAAGACAGGAATCAAATTGTCCAATGATTATGGAACTTAGAATCAATCAAAGCAGAATCCGGGCAAGTAATCCCTTAGATTAAGGGAATTAATTCAAACGGTAAGAACCAGTAACATATAAGGCAAGAAAAATTAACACATGATTAATAAGGGAGGGATCAAAGTTCAGTAATCATAGAACTCAGTATCAGTCAATCAGAGAATTCAGGCAAGTAATCCCTTAGATTAAGGGAATTAATTCAAACGGTAAGAACCAGTAACAATAAGGAGAGAATTCACATAGCTGGAGTACAACAATTAAGGAAAGAGTTCAAACACTGTAAGTACAAATAGGTAATTATGGCTAGATACATAAAGTCTAATTAAGGAAATAACAGTAAGAATCAATTAGTAATGCAGTCAACACATAATAAGAAAATAATTTAAGGTTGTATAAGTAAGAAAAATAGTCGGAAATCAGTTAAAGAGTATCAACACAGGAAATCAGGGATTCAAAGAATCGGAAAATAGTACTAATATATAAAGGGAAACAATAAAAACTTCTAGTAAAACACATAAACTGAGTATAAACAAAATAAACCAATCAGAGACTCTAATAGGGAATCGTTAGGGTGTGAATCATGAAATACTATAATTAGTCGAAGCATAGGAGAATCAAACACACCTGCAAATAGTAAAGATAAACTCAGAATACAAGACTTAGGCCAAAAATTAGGGTTTTCACACAAATACTAGTATGAATCAGCAGAGTAGACATGATACACGCAAAAGAGATAAAGAGTTAGAAACCCTAATAGGAAAAACAGGGTAAAATTACAAGAAACTTAAGCTACTCGTGAAAATCAAGCACATATACTGATCAAACCAAAAGGAAAAGGTTTCAATAACGGTAAATATGATGAAAATCATGAGATAATGTTAAAAATCAGAAAGGAAAACTATTTCGAAAAGGGTTTAAGAACCCTAGCTTAAAAAAATGAAGAACCGCTTAGGGGAAACGGGAAATATTTAAAGAAAACATCACAATAACTCGTAATAGGTACAAATCCATCACAGATCTAGAGAAATTGAGAGTTTAAAAATTAGGGTTTCAAAGAGAGAACCCAGAGAGAGAGAGAGAGTGTCGGCATAGAAACCACCGGATCAAGCCGGAAAGTAGAAAACCTTACTTGATATTGAGCCATGAAGGCCTGAAACAGGCCAAAGGTGTGAGAGAGTGACCCTGATCTCTTGAAGACCTTAGAGACAACAACACCGGTGCAAAGGAGCCATGGGAGGTCTGAGGTAGGTGAGGACTCCATGGCTTCCGGTGGAGAGGCAGCTGGAGAAGACGAAGGACCTCATCGGAGGTGGAGAGACCTGAAGTCTCTAGAGAGAACTAGAGAGCTAGAGAGAGAGAGAGAGAAAGTAGAGAGATGAGTGTCTAAGTGAGAATGAGAGACGGGGGGTGGGGGTGGGGGGTCATTTGGCTCTAATTATGGTAACAAGTAATCTGGGCCATTGATCTAAATTGATCAACGGCTCAGATTGATCAAATGGTTGGGCCGGGTAGGAATTTAGGTTTGGGCTGGGTAATTGGGTGGATTAAATTGGGGTATTGGGTTTAATTTAGGCCACAATTGAAATGAGAAGATGGCTATTAGTTAAATACCCCTTAAAAATAGATAAATAATTAATAAAATAGCTAGTAATTATAAAAAATGAAATTAATGCTAAATAAATGAAATTAAGGTAAATTAGCTAATATTAAAAATATAAAATGACTAATTATTAATTGAAATGGTATAAAACGTATAATTAGGCTATAATTGTAAAATCACTATAATGAGAGCTAAATAATGCCAAATTGGCTAATTTACGAAAATAATTAAATCATATAGGATTAAAATACAATATTGAGCTGGGAAATATTTGAAAATTATCTGTAATACAATTTATGCATAATTATTAAATAAAAATACTGAATAAATTGGAAAAGAAATTAATAAAATATGTAAAATTATGGAAGAACTGCCAGTTATTATAAAAAGCGATTTTGAAGGCATATATGCAAATTTTACAATGATTTGAGAAAAAATTGGGTATTAACACTCTCTCAAGCTCCCTCTGCCCTAACCATGGCTTCCACCCGTCGTTGCTTGCTCGCCGATTATGGTGGTTCACCACCACTCCTAGCCCTAATGGCTCCCTACCCATGGCCGGAACTCTTGCTACCCTGAGGTCCTCAAGGGACCAATGGCTGTTCACTCACACCCCTTGGGCCTGTGCTCGCCGTTCTTAGGCCATCATGGCCCGATAGAGTAAGATATTCACATTTTATCACTAAATATGTGGCTTCTGAGCCGGAATCACTCTATCTCTGGATTATCTCTCTCAGAACCCTAATTTATCTCTTGACTTTTTAGATCTGTAATAGATCTGAGGATATTTGAGTTGTTTTACTCTTTTTTCATGAGAATCTTTCTGAATTTTCAAAGCGTCTCTTCATCTTCAAAACTAGGGTTTCTAAAACTTTTCTTAACAATGATTTTCGCTGATTTTATTAGTGTTATTCCTTGATTCTTATGTGTTTAATAGATTTGTTTAACTTCCTTTTAACCCTAATCAGTTATATTGAAACCCCCTAATTGTTTGTCTTTAGTCTAGGGTTTTGAGTTTTCTTTGCTGATTTGTTCATTCGATATGTCTTGAATCTCTGTTTCTCATCAATATGTTTTGAGTTTTCTGTAATTTTTACCCTATTGTGCTTATTAGGGTTTCTGATTTTATTTTTTCCTGCTATATTATGTCTATTTAGTTTATTCAAAAAAATTTATATTAATTTCCCTTAATCAGTACTATTTTTATTTGAATACCTGATTTCCTGTGATTGATACCCTTTACTAATTCCCTGTGGTGATATCATTTACTGATTTCTGACCTTTAAATTATTTTCTTGCCTTATTGTGTGGTTGACTATACTGTTAATTAATCCATACTGTTGTTTTCTTAATTAAACCTTATGTACCTAGCCCTAGTTACTTACTCTGTACCTACTAGGTTTGAATTATTTCTTTAGTTGTTATACTCCAGCTATATATGATTTCTTTCCATATTTGTCACATGTTCTTTAACGTTTGAAATGACTCCCTTAATTGAGGGGAGACTTGGACTGATTTTATTCTTAATTGATTCCGAGTTCCATAATTACTAAACAATCTGATTCTTACCTTATTTTACCTATTTTTCAAACTACTATATATATTTCTCCCTTCTACTCTCATGAACAAGCCTTCTAAGACACGAACTCACTGGTTCACAACTCTCTTGCACTTAAAATGTTCTACTATTTCTTGCTACTTGCTACTATTACTGAAATTAGCCAGCTACAAGCCAAGGCTAATTATTTTCACGATATTGTTCTTCACTTTGTACCTACTCTCTTTAACTGATATGTTTTGATTTCAATTCAAGTTCTAAAACCAATGTGTTTCTTCTACTACTTCAGTTTATCATTTTACTAATCCGTCTCTGTCTATTGCTTGGCTTTCCAACATGTGGTTAACCTGTTTTACTTAGTATGCTAGATATGTCTTAACCCTTTTAAGATCAGCATGTTTTTTAACCTGTAGTCTGTCTAAATTTGACTCTACTCTATTTTTAAATGTTTGTTTACTTGCTACTTAGTTTCTGGTATGCACATGTTTACAAAGTAATCTGTTACCCTAAGCTGTTCTGATTCTATGCATAATCATGTCCCTCACTGCCTGTTCTGGAGTTCATGCATCTATATGTATTATTAACTATCCCCTAATCCCATGAAACCCCCTACAAGAACTTCTTTGCTTCTTTATGTTATGTGTTCTATGTGTCCCCAAACTCCCATTGCCCCTGTGTGAAAGGTTGTCGTTTGAAGAGATTCTGATCTTGTTTGCTTTGAGTTACCTTGCTGTTTGTTTGGTTCCTCAAGTTTTTACAATATTCTTACCTAACTTATTTCACTACTAAACACCTCTTATATTTTGTATAAAACTTCAACTGAGTCCTTTTCAAATTGTATTCATATTAAAACCCTTTTCAAAACTATGTCAAGCACTCTCACTCTACTCTTAGGCCCTTAGGTTCTGCCCGTCGAGTGTGTGACTGCCTTGGAATTATTGTGAGATCCCTCTGAGCTCTGATGTTGTCACGACCCGAAATCCCACCTTCAGGCCATGATGGCGTCTAACGTTGTACCCGCTAGACAAGCCAATGTTATGGGTTAAATTTACTATTTTCTTTATTTATGACATCTAAAAGGAAAACAATAAGCATGAACAATTAAATAAGAATGCTGAAGCTACGAGTTTATCAACATAATGTAATAAATATTAAGAAATTTCCGTACATAAATCCCCATAACTGGTGTCACAAATCTCACGGACAATCTAAGATTTCTACAACAAGAGTCTGAAATGAACAAGTACAACTGTCTGTAAATATAAATAAGACAGAAAGGAAAAGATAGATGGTGACGCCAAGGCCCACAAACGTCTGCGGGACTACCTCGGTGTCGCCTGTGTGGGATGAAGGATACTCCCTTTATCAGTATCCACTGGGTCCGACTCCGTAATCTGCACAACATAAAGAAGTGCAGGTGTAGCATCAGTACAACTGACCCCATGTACTGAGTAAGTGCCGAGCCTAACCTCGGCGAATTAGTGACGAGGCTAGACACGACAACAACAAATTACCTGCACAGTTCTACCATATATAACAGGGATATAACAGGAAATAATCAATTAAGTACGGCAAGACAGGGGATAAATAATGGGGAAATCAAGAGAGAACAATAATGAATCACTGAGCAAGGCAACAATATAGAATGGTAAAAGTCAACAGGAAGTAACAACACAAACAAATATGTACACGGCATCACCCTTCGCGCTTTACTCTCATCCTTACCAAAACAAGTACACCGCATCACCCTTCGTGCTTTTACTCTCGTCCTCAAAATGCAATAAATAAATAAATGGGCACGTCATGTTCCTTCATGCTTTTAAATGTAAAATCATGGCACGACATCACCCTTCGTGCTTTTACTCTCTTCCTCACAATGCAATGAATGAAATGAATACACGACATCACCCTTCATGTTTTACACTCTTCCTCACCCAAACAATAACAAAATAACATCTTGGCAAGGAAATCAACAGCAGGAAACATGATTCATAATAATCCGGCAAGGTAACCAACAACCGAAATACTACCGTCGCGGCAAAGGACTCAACTATAACCAATCTTATCCAAGTATATAACTTAATGAAAAATAATGCTCAACTGGAAACAACTTATTACATGTCCTCTATCAAGTATTCCTCAACAATTGAATAACTTCAAAAGGAAATCAACTTCATAACATAATGAATATCGAAGAAAAACACGTGATATATCGAAAACGACTCACGGGCATGCTTGACAAACAATATATAGGTACTCGTCACCTCACCTATACATTGAACATGATAAAAACAAGTAGCACATATGACTCAACACCTATTCCCTCAAGCTAAAGTTAGGCCAAACACTTACCTCGACTCCAAGAATGCAAATCAATCATCTATCACCGCTTTTCCTCTCGAATTTGACTCTGAAACAACCGTATCTAGACATAATTGACTCAATAACATCAATAATTACTCAACAATTTAATTTCAAAGCCTAATTATAGATTTTCCAACATTCTTCCGAAAATTCCAAAATTCGACCCCGGGCCCGCTTGGTCCAAACACGAGGTTCGGAGCAAAACCCGATCACCCATTCCCCCACGAGCCCGAATATACAATTTGTTTTGAAATCCGACCCCAAAACGAGGTCAAATTCCCAAATATTCAAAAAGCCCTAACTCTACCCAAAACCCCAATTTCTACCCTTTAATTCCATGATTCTAGGCCTAGAATCTAATGATTGTTGATGAAAATGGAACAAAACGTGGTTATAATTACTTACCTAAAAGGCTATGGTGATGGAGCTCTTCAAAGGTCGTCTATGGGGTTTGGGGAAAGAAGAGGGTTTATGAAATTTTGCAAAATCCCGTAATGAAACATTCTGTTTTTGATACTTGAAATCACTAGGCGAAAATGACCTATGCGATCGCGGAGAGAGAGCTGCGATCGCATAGAGGTTTTTCTATTAAACGTCGCGATCGCGGACATCCTATTGCGATTGCACAGNCCCCCCCCCCCAGACAACCACTACACTATGCGATCTCTTAGTGTCACATAATATCTCCCTCACCACAAAGCTATGCGATCGCGGAAGGACCTATGTGATCGCATAGAGTAAAACATCAGACACTAGAAAACTCATTTTACACCAGATTTTCTAAGGTTTTTGCACTCCGACACCTACCCGAAACTCACCCGAGCCCTCGGGGCTCAAAACCAAATATACACACAACCTCATAAACATCCTACGGACTTATTCGAGTAATCAAAACACCAAAATATCATCATAAACATCGAATTAAACCTCATAATCTATAAAAATTCTCAAATTTTCATCAACTTTCAAATTTTCCATTTTTAGTCCGAATCACCTCAAACTGAGTGCGTTTCTTACCAAATTTCATAGATAACTCATAATACACATATTGAACCTGTTCCGGGCTCCGGAACCATAATACGGGCCTGATAACACAGGTTTCACATAAATTCTCATTCTCAACAACCTTTATATTTTTCAGAAAATAAATTTCTTTACAAATTCATTTCTCGCACTTGGGACCTCGGAATTTGATTTCGAGCACACGCCCAAGTTTCATATTTTCCTACGGACCCTCCGGGTCCGTTTACCAAAAATGTTGACCAAAGTCAACTTTATTCAATTAATTTTCATAAATTCAATTTTATCCGTTTTCCACATAAATGCTCCCCGGCTACGCACCCGGGCTGCGCACGCACATTGAGGTGAGATGAACAGAGGCTTTCAGGGCCTCGAAACACAGTTTTAATTAAAATTACACGGGATGACCTTTTGGGTCATCACAATCTCCACCTCTAAAACAAACGTTCATCCTCGAACGGACATAGAAAGGTACATGAATCGGGAAAAAGGTGGGGATATCGGCTCCGCATATCGGACTCGGACTCCCAGTTAGCTGCCTCAACATGCTGACCTCTCCACTGAACACGAACCGAAGGTTAACTCTTCGATCTCATCTGACGAACCTACCGAGCTAATCTGGCTACCGGCTCCTCCTCATAAGTCAAATCCTTGTCCAACTGGACATCGTTGAAGTCAAGTACATGAGATGGATCCGCAATATACCTCCGGAGCATAGATACATGAAACACCGGGTGCACGACTGATAGACTCGGTGGCAAAGCAAGTCTGTAGGCCACCTCTCCTACCTTATCCAGAATCTCAAATGGACCAATATACCTAGGGCTCAACTTGCCCTTCTTTCCGAACCTCATCACGCCCTTCATGGGTGACACCCGAAGAAAAACCCGGTCTTCTATCATAAATGACAAATCTCGAACTCTGCAATCCGCATAATTCTTCTGCCTGGACTGAGTTGTACGAAGTCTATCCTGAATGATCTTCACCTTGTCCAAGGCATCCGGGACTAACTCTGAACCCAACAATCTAGCATCTCCCGGCTTGAACCATCCAACTAGCGACCGACACCGCCTGCCATACAACGCCTCCTACGGAGCCATCTGAATACTCGACTGATAGTTGTTGTTGTAGGCAAACTCAGCTAAAGGAAAGAACTGGTCCCATGAACCACCAAATTCAATGATACAAGCCCGCAACATATCCTCCAAAATCTGAATAGTACGCTCGGACTGTCCGTCCGTCTAACGATGAAATGTTGTGCTCAACTCGACCCGTGTACCCAACTCATGCTGAAATACTCTCCAGAAATAGGAGGTAAACTGAGTACCTCGGTCTGAAATAATAGATACGGGCACACCATGCAATCGAACAATCTCTCTCATATAGATCTTTGCCAACTTCTCCGCTGAATACGAAACTGATACAGGAATTAAGTGTGCTGACTTGGTCAACCTATCCATAATGACCCACACCGCATCAAACATCCTCTGAGTCCGTGGGAGCTCAACTATGAAATCCAGGGTAATACTCTCCCACTTCCACTCGGGAAGCTCAATCTGCTGCATCAAACCACCGGGCTTCTGGTGCTCGTACTTAACCTGCTGACAATTCAAGCACCGAGCTATATATGCTACAATATCCTTCTTCATCCTCCGCCACAAATAATGCTACCGCAAGTCCTGGTACATCTTTGCGGCGCCCGCATGAATGGAATACTGGGAACTATGGGCCTCCTGCAATATCAACTCACGAATACCATCAACATCAGGTACACAAATACGACCATGCATCCTCAGAACTCCCTCATCATCAGCTGTAACCTGCTTGGAACCTCCGTGCCGGACCGTATCTCTAAGAACACATAAATGACGATCATCATACTGCCTGGCCCGAATACGATCATATAATGAAGAGCGGGCCACGGTATGGGCCAAAACACTGCCAGTCTCGGAAACCTCCAATCTCATAAATCAGTTGGCCAAGGCTTGAACATCCAAAGCAAGCGGTCGCTCTCCGACTGATAAATAAGCAAGACTACCCATACTGGCTGACTTCCGGCTCAAAGCATCGGCCACCACATTGGCCTTCCACAGATGATACAAGATGGTAATGTCGTAGTCTTTCAACAACTCTAACCATCTCCTCTGCCTCATATTCAAATCCTTCTGCTTGAACAGATACTACAAACTCTTATGGTTCGTGAACACCTCACATGGCACCCCATACATATAGTGCCTCCAAATCTTCAACGGATGAACAATAACTGCTAACTCCAAATCATGGACTGGATAGTTCTTCTCATTAACCTTCAATTGATGTGAAACATAAGTTATAACCTTTCCATCCTGCATCAACACTGCACCAAGTCCAACCCGTGAAGCATCACATTACATAGTATACGACCCTGAGCCTGTGTGCAAAACTAACACCGGTGATGTGGTCAAGGACGTCTTGAGCTTCTGAAAGCTCTCCTCACACTCATCTGACCACCTGAACTAGGCACCCTTCTGAGTCAACCTAGTCATCGGCGCTGCAATAGATTAAAATCCCTCCACAAACCGGCGATAATAACCCACTAAGCCCAAGAAACTCCGAATCTCTGTAGCTGAAGTAGGTCTAGGCCAATCTCTAACTGCTGAAATCTTCTTAGGATCCACCTAAATACCCTCTGCTAACACAACATGGCCTAGAAATGCCACCGAACTCAACCAGAACTCACACTTAATAAATTTGGCATACAACTAACTCTCCCTCAAAGTCTGGAGAACGACTCTAAGGTGCTTCTCATGCTCCTCTCGGCTACGGATGTATATCAATATATCATCAATGAAGACAATCACAAATGAGTCCAAAAAGGGACTGAACACTCGGTTCATCAATTCAATAAAAGCAGCATGGGCATTTGTCAACCCAAATGACATCACCAAGAACTCATAATGCTCGTACCGAGTGCGAAAGGCTGTCTTAGGGACATCAGACGCCCTAATCCTCAGCTGATGGTAATCAGATCTCAAGTCTATCTTTGAGAACACTGTAGCACCCTGAAGCTGGTCAAATAAATCATCAATCCTCGGCAAAGGATACTTATTATTAATAATAACCTTATTCAATTGTCGGTAGTCAATACACATACTCATTGAGCCATCTTTCTTATTAACAAATAACACTGGGGCACCCCAAGGAGAAACGCTAGGCCTAATAAAGCCTTTATCAAACAAATCCTGCAACTGCTCATTCAACTTCTTCAACTCTTGCAGGGCCATACGGTACGGCGGAGTAGAAATAGGCTGAGTACCCGGAGCTACCTCAATACAAAAATCAATATCCCTGTCGGGTGGCATAACCGACCGGTCAGCAGAGAATACCTCTGGAAACTCACAAACCACGGGAACAGACTCCATAGAAGGACCTTTGGCACTAGAATCACGAATATAGGCCAAATAGGCCAAACAACCCTTCTAGACCATGCGCCGAGCCTTCATATATGAAATAACTCTACCGAAAGAATGACTAGGAGTCCCTCTCCACTCCAAGCGAGGTACTCCTGGCAAGGCCAATGTCACTATCTTGGCATGACAATCCAGAATAACATGGTAGGGAGATAGCCAATCCATCCCCAAAATAACATCAAAGTCAACCATATCAAGAAGCAAAAGATCTACCTGAGTCTCCAGACCACCAATAATCACTAAGCATGAACAGTAGACTTGATCTACCACAATATAATCACCCACCGGTGTAGATACATATACCGGAGTACTCAGGGAATCACGGGGCATAATCAGATAAGGAGCAAAATATGAAGACACATAGGAGAATGTAGAACCCGGATCGAAGAAAAAAGGAAGCATCTCTACTGCAAACTAAAACCATCAATGTAGTAACTGCATCGGAGGCCTCAGCCTCAGGCTTGGCCGGAATAGCATAGCATCAGGGCGGAGCCCCTTCAACTTGAACATCTCTGGGTCGAGCTACTGCGGGCTGACCTCTACCTCTCGTGGTCTGTCCTCCACCTTTATGAGTCTAACCTCCACCTCTGGCACCTCATCCTCCACCCCTAGCTGATTGAGAGGGTGGGGGTACACCTGGTGCGAGAATCATGGCACGGGAACCCTGATACTGAGAACTACCAGAAGCTCGGGGGTAATACTTGGGAATGTGCCCTGAAACACCACAAGAATAACAAGACCTCTGCTGCTAAGGCTGCTGACTCTGGAACTAAACCCGTCGACCCGAATAACCACCCTGGAAGCTCTGAAGCGGCGGTGCACTGATAGGAGCTGGTGGTGCACTAATAGGAGCTGGTGGTGCACTGCGGGATACCTGAAGTGTCGACTGGTATGGTCTAGGAGGATGACCTCTGCTGAAAGAACCTCTGCCTCCAGATGAGGCCCACTGAATCGACCGAAATGACGAGGTCTCTTGTCCGCCCCCTGACCACTGCCCTATGACAAAACCATCTCAATCCTCTTGGCCACATTGGCCGCATCCTGAAATGAAATATCAGTACCTGACTCTCTGGCCATCTGGAGTCTAATAGGCTGATCCAACCCCTCTATAAACCTCTTCACCCTCTCTCGATATGTGGGGAGTATCATGACAGCATGTCGGGCTAGAGTAATGAACCTAGTCTCGTACTGAGTAACAGTCATAAATCCCTGCCGGAGGCGCTCAAACTGCCTCCGATAGTCCTCTCTCCGAGAAACGGGAAGAAACTTTCCCAAGAACAACTCGGAGAACTGAGCCCAAGTCAAAGGTGCAGGCCCAGCTGGTCTGGTCAAGCAATAGTCATTCCACCAAGTCTTGGCGGTACCAGAAAGACGAAATGTAGTAAAATCGACCTCATTGGTCTCCACAATGCCCATGTTCCGAAGAACCTCATAACAACTGTCCAAGTAATCCAGGGGATCCTCTGATGGTGAACCAGTAAAAGTAGTAGGTAATAACTTGGTGAACCGATCTAGTATCCATAGAGCATCTGCTGACATAGATGCTCCCTCAACTACCGGTGCCATAATACCCGGCTGAGCTACTCCGGATGTCTGAGGTGCCGGAGTCTGGAACTGAGGGGCTAGCATCTCTGGTGTGCGGGTAGCAGGGTTCTGGGTCCCTCCCCCATCCTGAGAGATGGATGGTGCAGTAGGAAGAAGACCGGCCTGAGCCACACTCTCCATAAGTCCCACTAAGTGGACAAGAGTGTCCTGAAGTACTGGGGTGGGAATGAACCCGTCTGGGACCTGAGCTGGTTCAACTGGAACGGTCCGAGCAGGAATCTCCTCGGCAAGCTCTACCTGAGGATCCTACATTGGGGCTGCTGCTCTGGGCTGAGCCCTGCCCCGACCTCGGCCTTTAGCACGGCCTCGGCCTCGACCTCTGCCCCTCGTAGGAGCTGCAACAGGAGGATCGGGCTGCTGATCGGTATATGAGGAAGCACGTGTTTTATCCATGTGCGAGAGAGTAGAATAGAAACTCAATTAGCATTTAGAATTCAAATCGCACGACAGACAAGAAGAAATTTGAAGTTATTCCTAGCTTTGCAGACTCTGGGGATAAGTACAGACGTCTCCGTACCGATCCCTCAAACTCTACCAAGTTTGTCCGTGAGTTGTGAGACCTAAGCAACCTAGAGCTCTGATACCAACTTGTCACGACTCGAAATCCCACCTTCAGCCCGTGATGGCGTCTAACGTTGTACTCGCTAGACAAGCCAACGTTTTGGGTTAAGTTTACTATTTTCTTTATTTATGACATCTAAAAGGAAAACAATAAGCATGAACAATTAAATTAGAATGCGGAAGCTACGAGTTTATCAACTTAATATAATAAATATTACGCAATTTCCGTACATAAACCCCCAGAACTGGTGTCACAAATCTCACGGACAGTCTAAGATTTCTACAACAAGAGTCTGAAATGAACAAGTACAACTGTCTGGAAATACAAATAAGATAGAAAGGAAAAGATAGATGGTGACGCCAAGACCCACGAACGTCTGCGGGACTACCTCGGCCTATATGGACTGAAGGATACTCCCTCTATCAATTTCCATTGGGTCTGGCTCCGTAATTTGCACAACATAAAGAAGTGTAGGTGTAGCATCAGTACAACCGACCCCATGTACTGAGTAAGTGTCGAGCCAAACCTCGGCGAAGTAGTGACGAGGCTAGACACGACAACAACAAATTACCTGCACAGTTCTACAATATATAACAGGGAAATAATAGGAAATAAACAATTAAGTACGGCAAGACAAGGGACAAATAATGGGGAAATCAAGAGAGAACAGTAATAAATCATTGAGCAAGGCAACAATATAGAAGGGTAAAAGTCAACAGGAAGTAACAACACAAACAAATATGTACACGGCATCACCCTTCGTGCTTTACTCTCATCCTTACCAAAACAAGTACACCGCATCACCCTTCGTGCTTTTACTCTCGTCCTCACAATGCAATAAATAAATAAAAGGGCATGACATGTTCCTTCGGGATTTTAAATGTAAAATCATGGCACGGCATCACCCTTCGTGCTTTTACTCTCTTCCTCACAATGCAATGAATGAAATGAATACACAACATCACCCTTCGTGCTTTACACACTTCCTCATCAAAACAATAACAAAATAACAGCTTGGCAAGAAAATCAACAGCAGGAAGCATGATTCATAATAACCCGGCAAGTGAAACAACAACTGAAATACTACCGTCCTGGCAAGGGACTCAGCTATAACCAATCTCATCCAAGTATATAACTTAATGAAAAACAATCCTCAACTGGAAACAACTTATTACATGTCCTCTATCAAGTATTCCTCAACAATTGAATAACTTCAAACGGAAATCTACTTTATAACATAATGAATATCGAAGAAAAACACGTGATACATCAAAAACGACTCACGGGCATGCTTGACAAAAAATATATAGGTACTCATCACCTCACCTATACATTGAACATGATAAAAACAAGTAGCACATATGACTCAACACCTATTCCCTCAAGCTAAAGTTAGGCCAAACACTTACCTTGCCTCCAAGAATGCAAATCAAGCCTCTATCACCGCTTTTCCTCTCGAATCCGACTCCGAAACAACCGTATCTAGACAGAATTGACTCAATAACATCAATAATTACTCAACAATTTAATTTCAAAGCCAAATTATAGATTTCCCAACATTCTTCCAAAAATTCCAAAATTCGACCCCGGGCCCGCTTGGTCCAAACACGAGGTTCGGACCAAAACCCGATCACCCATTCCCCCACGAGCGCGAATATATAATTTGTTTTGAAATCCGACCCCAAAACGAGGTCAAATTCCCAAATATTCAAAAAGCCCTAACTCTACCCAAAACCCCAATTTCTACCCTTTAGTTCCATGATTCTAGGCCTAGAATCTAATGATTGTTGATGAAAATTGAAGAAAACGAGGTTATAATTACTTACCTAAAAGACTATGGTGATGGAGCTCTTCAAAGGTCGTCTATGGGGTTTGGGTAAAGAAGAGGGTTTATGAAATTTTGCAAAATCCCGTAATGAAACATTCTGTTTTGACACTTGAAATCACTGGGCGCAAATGACCTATGCGATCGCGGAGAGAGAGATGCGATCGCATAGAGGACTGTCTATTAAACATTGCGATCGTGGACATCCTATTGCGACCGCATAGGATCCCTAACCCCCACCCTTGCGATCGGGGGAAGACACGTGCGATCGCACAGAACAACTGACCAGCCCCCCCTCCCCCCGACTACCACTACACTATGTGATCGCGGAGAACACTATGCGATCGCATAATGTCACAGAATATCTCCCTTAACACAAAGCTATGCGATCGCGGAAGGACCTATGCGATCGCATAGAGTAAAACATCAGACACCAAAAAACTCATTTTACACCAGATTTTCTAAGGCTTTTTGCACTCTGACACGTACCCGAAACTCACCCGAGCCCTTGGGGCTAAAACATAAATATACACACAACCTCATAAACATCCTACGGACTTATTCGATTAATCAAAACACCAAAACATCATCATAAACATCGAATTAAACCTCATAATCTATAAAAATTCTCAAAACTTCATTAACTTTCAAATTTTCCATTTTTAGTCTGAATTACCTCAAACTGAGTCCGTTTCTTACCAAATTTCATAGATAACTCATAATACACATATTGAACCTGTTCCGGGCTCAGGAACCATAATACGGGCCCGATAACACAGGTTTCACATAAATTCTCATTCTAAAAAACCTTTATATTTTTCAGAAAATAATTTTCTTTAAAAATTCATTTCCCAGACTTGGGACCTCCGAATTCTATTCCGGGCATACGCCCAAGTCCCATATTTTCCTACGGACCCTCCGGGACCGTCAAATCACGGGCCCAGGTCCGTTTACCAAAAATGTTGACCAAAGTCAACTTTATTCAATTAATTATCATGAATTCAATATTTTGTCAGTTTTTCACATAAATGCTCCCCGGCTACGCGCCCGGGCTATGCACACACATCGAGGTGAGATAAACGGAGGCTTTCAGGGCCTCGGAACACAGTTTAATTACAATTATACGGGATAACCTTTTGGGTCATCACAGATGCACTAGGTATGGCTCTTCAAAACTGCACTTACTCAGTTATGGTTATGAAATCTGGGTGTGAGCACTGCCCGAGATCCTTGAGGTCCTTATGGAAATCTGACACACCCGGACATGAGAAAGGCTGTGAAACATTGACAATTGAGTGTATGAACATCTGGTACACTTGGCCTGCTTTAGGCTCCTTATAGTTTAACTTCTTCTTTTCCTTTATTTATGTAATTTATTCAGCTGGTCTGTAATAATTATTTGTAAATGCACCTTGGGGATGGCTAGTCAAAATGGGGAAGGTAGCTAGATAATTCTATTACTATCATTGGGGTAGAAAGCATGTCCTAGGTTTTATATTACTTATATTTGCATTAGAATCCATGTTTTAGGACCAACATATTCATTCCAAATATACACTAGATATCATGTCCCTAGGATCTCATGTCTACTGTTTCGGCATCTTATCCATGTTTTATGTCTATCACTTAGAAATCCTGCTCATAGGACAATAAACAACGTTAACATAAAAGTTGTTACTATTGTGCATTCAGAACCATGTCTTAATAATTTTGTAACTCTTTTGTGCATTTAGAAACCATGCCTTAGGAGTTCTGAAATTGTGTGTCAACAATTCTGCATTTTGCACATGCTCTAAGATTCTGTTTGCATTTGCTTAACCACACCTAGTTTAAACTACTGAGTCATGAAAAGGTATAAAACAGTCTCACGTATAAATATCATGTTTGCTTTTAAAACTGGTAACAATATCTGCATTCTCAGATTTACATCACGTAGAACAACATGTTTTAGGTAAAACAACCTCTGAACTGTTTAATAATTCCGACCACTGTTATCCTACACAGTCTCACGCCTAGGCAAGCCTTGGGTAATTAATCCCTATAAAGCTGTAAACTGTTTTTGTTTGATTATGTTTAAATTAAAATCAGTAGGCAAATTGGTTAGGGTCTTGCTTCTGAGCTTATGAAACAAAGCTGCATATTTCTGTGCATTGATATTCACTTAGATATCCTGTCTTGGGTCCTGTCTAATAAAACTGCCTCTTGTTTTTGTTTGAGACGTGTTGCCTATGTGCATTATCTGTGGAGGTAAACTTGGGCCTCTTAACTGCTTTTCCTGCACTTATTTGTTAAGTCCTACTTGTTCTTGCATGTCGCATAGAATTTTACCCTTTTTTTAAAATCTTAGGAGTTTGTCTAGAACTACCCATATCTAGAGGTCCTAAATTCCTCCAGGACCACAAGGAAGGGACGGGTAACAACACGCATAGAGACCGTTAAATAAAACTCGCTTAAATAACCACTAAGGGGTGGGATAAAGGGTAGATATGGATATGATGACTAGTGCGCTAATGCCACGTATAGCCCCTCACTGAGGAGTGATTACCGGGCATTGCGTTGATGTGATCCTATAGGATAAACAACTTAGGACTCCCCTATCCTTTACATATATGTTCTTAGACCATAAATCTGTTAAAACATTATTGCATATGTGTGCTTAGGCTACG
This sequence comes from Nicotiana undulata, assembly GCA_005239495.1. NCBI lineage: Eukaryota > Viridiplantae > Streptophyta > Magnoliopsida > Solanales > Solanaceae > Nicotiana > Nicotiana undulata. The sequence continues at coordinate 5,834 of ML265225.1, read as the reverse complement.
AATCTTTTCAAACCACTATCTGTCTACATGTGTATACTTTGACTTCCTATTTGCTACTTGTTTAAATTCACAAATCTCATTTGGCTGGTAACCACAATTGTGGACTTTGAGGGGTGCCTAACACCTTCCCGTTGGAGTAATTTCAAGCCCTTACTCAATCTCTAGTTATTCAATTAGTGTTATTGTGACCCTTAATAGGTGCCCTAACGCACCTTAATTCGTTAGGTGAAGACTCTTCAAATCCTTACATCCCTCATCCCAAAAGGAAACGAGTTGTCCCAATAATGTCAAAACCCTGACTGATCCGAAAGGAGAGGAAAAAGGGGGCGCGACAAGGAGTTTTCCTATTTTCAAGATCCAAAGATAATTTCTGGGGTAGATAGTTGTACGACCCCATTTCTTGCAAAAATTTCACACATTACATGAAGTCATCCATCACGTCATCATCAAAGATGAGCAAGATGGCCTCAAACATATCACCAACATTGATTGTGGCACTTGTATCATCAATAATAACATCGGTCACAAAGTCCACAAACGAACACACCTCATTTCTATTTGGTTGCCGTATAGACTTGCACACATGGAATACAACTTTTACAATACCAACCCAAAATGTAAACTCTCAAGCTTCAACATCACAAAGAGCTTTCCCTGTAGCAAGAGAAGGTCTACCCAGAATAATCGGCACTTCAAAATCAACCTCACAATCTAGAAAGACAAAATCCGCTGGAAAAAAGAATTTATCAACACGAACCAAGACGTCTTCAATCAATCCCAAAGGCCTCTTCATAGTACGATCGGCCATTTGCAATCTCATAGAGGTGGGTCTAGGTTTCCCAATTCCCAGTGTTTTGAAAACTGAATAGGGACTCAAATTGATACTTTCCCCAAGATCACAAAGAGCTTTAGCAAACTCGGCACTTCCAATTGTACAAGGAATAATGAAAGCACCGGGATCCTCCAATTGTACATGTCTTCTATATAATTCAAATACTGCAATTATACTCAATCATATGGGGTAGTTTCCCCACACAAAGTTAGGCAAGATACTTAACTCAATTAGGCTAAATCAACACTCAAAATTTACTTATCTTTTAAAATTCACATTTGCGCGACTCAAATATAACCAAATATGACTAAAACAACATCAAACAATGCAAGAGAAACCAATTTTGATAATTAAGTTACGATCTTTACACAAATTCCCAAAAGTCAACAAAAGTCAATCTCGAGCCCGTCCAGTCGAAACCCAAGGCCAAGGGTAGATCTTGACTACCCATAATCCCACGAGTCCATATATGTGTTTTATTTTCAAATCCTAATCAAATTTAACTCTCAAATATCAATTTATTTTTCAAAGCATAGACAAAAATTCCCAAAAATGCTCTTAGATCCTCATCGATTAGATGTTAAATGTTATGAATAATCATGTAATATAGTTGAAATAGGATGAAAATTGCTTGCCCAAAAGTTGTATGTGAAAATCCCTCCTCCAAGTTGCTTCTTACCGAGTTTAGTATTCTAAAATATGATAAATAAAGATAAGTTCCGTATTTCAATCCTTTTGTTCAGGTGCAGAAGTCGCAAAAGTGACCTGGGTTTCGCAATTGCAAATCATCGCAAATGCGGATATTCCATCATAAATGCAGCACCTGACGAGTACAAGGAAAGTCAAAAAAGTGACATTCACTTCATATTTGCAATGCCAGTCCCTATCGCAAATGCGGCGAGTTGGTCGCAAATATGAGCCACCTAGCCAAAGACCAACCTTTGCAATTGTGATCAAGGTGTTGCAATTGTGATACCCGAGATTCCCCTTGCCAACATCACAATTGCAATACTGGGTGCGCAATTGCGATAATTGCAACACAAGCAAACCAACAACCTGGAATAAGTTCAGCAATTGCGATAATTGCAACACAAGCAAACCAGCAACCTGGAATAAGTTCAAACCAATCTGAAACACATCTGAAACTCGCCTGAGCCCACGGGGCTTAACACCTATATACGGCTAAAATTGGAGAGGCCGATTTCGTAATTATTATGTCTTTCCACTACCCGTCCTCGGAAGGCTTGAAGCATGGCTAGAGGATTCGATCTAGAGGATCTCCTATGCTCGACCTTGGGGAAGCATAAATAGACAGTAGTCGTAGACGAGCGGGAAACTCCCGAAAGGCACGTGGCTTAAAGTTGATCAGGTCTGCAAGAATAGTACAAGTCTGTACCGTGACATTAAATAGATGTAGCAGCTGCATATCTTTGTAATAAATTCTTATGTACTATGTTGGGATTCCCTCTCCTATATGAAAGGGACCCTTGTCATTTTTTGCATGGATGATATTGAATACAAGGTAGAAGAACATTCTCTGCTCTCTAACTCAGACATTCTCCATTATCGATTTCCTTATTGCGTTATGGCTTGTATTTATTTCATCCCATTTATTGTTCTTCATTTATTACTCATCATTGATCATAAATATCCTCCCGAGGCCCATAAAACTTTTATAGCTTCATCGACCGTTCACCATTAGCCCCGAGCCTCGACCTCGAGGACTTATCTCGGCCAACTCAGACCCCCCGATTCTGGGCAGTCTGGTTTGCCCACCCTTATCTTCTATCTTTTTTGCCTTGTTTCTCAACTCACACTTAGAATCTATTGCCTAACAACTAGTATTAAACTAAATCACGTATTTTTAGAACCACAAATCAAATTTAATTATAATTGCCATTTTCAGGTAAATTGTTTGGCGCCCATCGTGGGGGTAATAATAATAGTGGTTGTTTTAGTGTCGGTTTACTAAAAATCACAAGTTATTCTTCACACCTTTTCTTGTCCAAGAATCTTTGATTTCAGGTCAAAATGTCTAACTTAGTGAATGCACATGAAGACAACGGCCCTAAGGATCACAGAGAGAATGGTGTAGTTGTTTCAGGCACTGGTGTACCACCGCAAAACCTTGAGGATGCACCAAACCCAATCCCATTGGATGTCGGCTCACGCAATGCCCAGCATGTCGATATTAGCTCCCGCAGTGATGGAGGCATATGCCGAGAAAATGAACAGGAGGTTCAAAAGACTCCAGCTCAGAAAGAAAAAGAGTCGGGGTGCCTCCGTAGGTCCTGTATTTCTGTCGAAACCGACTCGGCTTACGAGTCCCCAAGGATTCTGCCCTCGATCTTTTCGTCGGTCGTTCCGAGGTATGTTGCGCCTCGAGGAGTTTCTTCGATCCTCGGTGTATGGTTGATACCTTTCCTTGGTTGGCCTTGGTTTATTTTCCAGGATCCTGCTAGGGTATATTGATCCTGAGGGGGCTCCTAACTGGTCGTCCTTGACCCTGATTTTGGATTGGTACCGGTTGTGGACATCCGCCCAAATGACGGCAGGGAATTCGACCAAATTCTGCTTTAATTGTCTCGAAGCTATTGAGCTTCACTCATTCAAGCCTTGAGTGAAGGCCTGCACTGCCCACGGAGACCAGTGGTAATTCCATTCGCTCCATCTGAAAGCAAGATACGAATTCCTGTAGCATCTCATTTTCCCTCTGTTTGATTTTGAAGACGTCGGATTTCCTTGTAGCAACCTTGATGGATCCGGTATGTGCTTTGATAAAAGAATCTACTAGTGTGGCAAATGAGTCTATAGAATTAGGGGTTAGGTGGTGATACCACATCATATCCCCCTTTGATAATGTTTCTACGAACGTTTTCAGTATGAAGGACTCAATCTTGTCCTCCTTCAAGTCATTTCCCTTTATGGCACAGGTGTAGGCAGTGATGTGCTCGTTGGGGTCCGAGGTCCCGTTATACTTCGGAGGTCGGGCATTCTGAATTTCTTCAGGATAAACATCGGAGCCGCACTTGATGGGAACGGCCTTTGCACAAATTTCTTTGAGTGTATAACCTTCAGAATTGGGGGTGCGCCTGGGATCTGGTCAACCCTTGAATTGTAGGTCTCCACCTTTTTGTCATTAGCTTCTATCATCTTTTTGCCCGATTCGATCCTCTTCGTGAGGTCCTCGAGCATCTTTATGTGGAGGGGTCGGCTGCTGATCCGTTATCGCTCGACCTCTATGGTGCTGGTCCGACTCGAGGAGCCGTTCTCTGTGCTGCTGTACTTGGAGTTTTTTGATGGCTTTGCAGCTGAGAAATCGCCAACTGTTATGCCTTCAACATTTCAAAAATGACGTGAAGGCTAACCTATCAGAGTACAACTTCAATATTGATGCTTTAGACATCACGTCGCCCATAAGTAAAATCAAAGTCACCAGGTGGCCAAAGGCCGTATTATCAGATCCAACACAAAGGAACCATAACTTGGTGTGCGAATTCAACGCTACACACGGTCATAAGACCAAAGACTGTAGATAGATCCGAGAGGAAGTAGCCCGACTACTCAACAAAGGGCACCTCCGAGAATTCCTAAGCGACCGAGTGAAAAATCAATTTCGGGAAAGAGAGGCGAATAGGAAAAATGAGACAGAAGAGCTACAACATGTCATCCACATGATCATGGGAGGGATCGACACCCCACAGGAACCCGTCCTCATACGAACAAAAATATCCAGCACCAGGGAAAAGCGAACTCGAGGTTACATACCCGAGGACGCTCTCACATTTAGCGACGAGGACATCGAGACTTTGTCTCAGCCTCACAACGACGCATTGGTAATCTCTTTTCTTGTGAATACATTTCAAATTAAACGTGTGCTTATGGATCCAGGTAGCTCGGCCAATATAATTAGGTCGAGTGTGGTGGAGCAGCTTAGACTGCTCGACCATATCGTGCCCGCCTCTCGAGTACTCAACGGATTAAACATGGCAAGCGAGGCAACGAAAGGGGAGATCACCCTCTCGGTCAATGTGGGTGGCGCAACTAAAAACACCAAGTTTCACATCATCAACGGAGACATGAGATACAATGCCTTGCTCGGAAGGCCGTGGATACACTGCATGAGAGCAGTACCGTCAACCCTTCATCAAATGATGAAGTTTCCCACGAAGGAGGGAATAAAAACAGTATATGGGGAACAACATGCAGTGAAAGAGATGTTCGCGGTGCACATGTGGCACTGACATCGACACCTTCAACATCAAAGGAGCCAAAGGATAAGCAAATGGCCGAGTAGCAATCACAAGCTAAACTCTCGGCTGCGCCCGAGTTAAAAAGTTGAGGATCGTACCGCGTCCTCGGAACAAAGCAGTTGAAGCATATAGAGGCTCGAACGCCATCTCTGCAAAGGTATAATAATCTCCCTTTTATTTATATTTTACACTGACCTATGTGCAGGTGTCCGATTGGAAAAGTCAAAGTACTTTCCAGCTCGAAGATCTTAGTGTCACGACCCGTTTCCAGGTTGTGATGGCGCCTGTCGTGGAACCAGGCTAGCCAACCGTTACAACAATACTTAATTCATTTACTAGAGAAATTTACTCATCATTGGCTAAATTCATAGAAATACGGACATTTTTAATCATTTAAAATAGTCTAACAAAAGAAATAAGCTCCAACAATCAACCTAGGATCTGGAGTCACGCAGTCATGAGCTACTAACATCAATACAACTGAGAATAATAATACTGATGTTTTAAGTTTCCAATTTCTAATATAGAAGGGAAGAATAGGGAAAAGAGGGACGGGACAGCGAACGCCAGCTGCTACCTCGTCGGCTCTAAGAGAATAGCTGCTATCACCGCTCCGCGTCAAATCTCGGTGCACCTGGATCTGCACACAGAGTGTACAGGTAAGTAACGAAAATAACCTACGGTCAGAGGAGGTAGTGACGAACTCAACCTCCGTAAATCACAGTTCGAATAATGAATATTTCAGGAAT
>ML265224.1:0-28294 GCA_005239495.1 Nicotiana undulata | reverse complement strand
CAAAAATCCTCAAGAACCCTAAAATTACTACCTAATTCTATGATTTTTAGATGATTTAGTAGTGAATTTAACTAGGAATTAGTGTTTGAAACTAGTAAAACTAAGGAATTTACTTACCTCAATAACAGTGGTGGAAGGTCTTTTGAGAAGCTCTCTAAAATCTTGAAGAGAAAGATGAAAATGGAGGAATAAGGATAAGTCCAATATTTTATAACACTGCCCAATGATTTCTTCACTGCGATTGTGACAAGGGGCCTGCGATCGCGAAGGCCAACTGGCCGGACCTCTGCGATCGCGGCAGGGGTCCTGCAATCACGAAGAACAAACTCACCCGGCCCAGACGCGACTCAATGCGATCGAAAGAAACGGGCTGCAATCGCGAAGGTGTGGAACCCAGACCTCTGCGATCGCGGAGAGGAGGCTGCGATCGTGGTGAACAATCACTAGCCCAGCAAAATCCTTCTCTGCGATCGCATCCCACCTTTTGCAATCGTAGAGAAGGAAACCAGATAGCAGATTTTCTGATTTTTTCAACTTAGCTCCCGGGGGTCTTAAATACCCCCGAGCCCCTCGGGACCCCGTCAAAAAGCACCGGCAAGTCAGTATTCATGATACGGACTCGCTCAAACTTCCGGAACATGAAAAAAAACAACGGAACTCGAAATCAAACCCAAAAACCACATTGATCAAACTTAAGAACTTTGAAATTCTAGAATTAACTACAATGCGTCGAACCGGCCTAAACTACTCGGAATGACTTAAATTTTGCAGACAAGTTATAAATGACACAACGGAACTACTTCCGGTCTCGGAATTTCATTCAGACTTCGGGAACATAAAATCATCTTTCAAGTCAAATTTCAACTTCTTAAAAACCTCAAAACTTCATTAACTCAAATTTTTCTTCATTTGGATCCGAAACCAATCAAACCAAGTCCGTTTTACACCAAATTTCACAGATAGGACAAGTGACACATAATAAACCTGTCCCGGGCTCCGGAATCGTAATACGAGCCTGGTAACACGGTTTTCACATAATTATTTATTTTCAAATTCCTTGATTATTTTCAGAAAATAATTTTCTTTAAAAATTCATTTCTCGGGCTTGGGACCTCGGAATTCGATTCCGGGCATACGCCCAAGTCCCATATTTTCCTACGGACTCTCTGGGACCGTCACATCACGGGTCCGGGTCCTTTTATCAAAAATGTTGACCAAAGTCAACTTTATTCAATTCAAAAATTCCATTTTTATCAAATTTTTCACATGGAAGCTTCGTGGCTACCTGCCCGGGCTGCGCACGAATCTCGAGGTGAGATTAATGAAGGCTTTCGGGGCCTCAAAACACAGATTTAGCTGGAATTACTTAGGATTACCTTTTTGGGTCATCACAACTTCAACTTTCAAGTTTAAAAGTTAAGGACACTTGTTCAAGTTTCAAGTTCAAAAGTTAAGGACAAGCAGTCCTTAACTTCAAGTTTCAAGTCTAAAAGTTCAGGACAGCAGGTCCTAAACTTCAAGTTTCAAATTAAAAAGTTAAGGACACTTGGTCCTAAACTTCAACTTTCAAGTTAGAAAGTTCAGGACATGCAGTCCTTAACTTAAAGTTTCAAGTTAAAAAGTTAAGCACAATAGGTCCTTTGTCCTGAAGTTTGAAAACTTAAGGACACTTGGTCCTGAACTTGAAGTTTCAACTTAAAAAGTTAAGGACAAGCAGTCCTTAACTTCAAGTTGCAAGTTAAAAAGTTAAGGACAACAGGTCCTTAACTTATAGTTTTCAGTCCGTGACTTAAAAAAGTTAAAAAGTTAAGGACAATAGGTCCTTAACTTATAGTTTTCAGTCCTTAACTTTGACATCGAACTCCAAAAGTAAAATATACTTGGTCCTTAACTTTTATGAACACATTTAACTAAAAATTCATAAACACAGTTAGCTTATGAATTCGAACAACTATTTTCATGAAATATCCTTACATAACTAAAACTCTGATCCTTATTCGACACTAAATCAACTTATAATCGTTATATTCGAAATTTCAAACATACTTCATGCCACACATAGCATTGATCTCGATTAAACATATACAAAAACAAAAAAAATGCATAAAAGCGGGAAAAAAATCAAATAAAAAACCTGCAACTGAGTTCGATAATTACCAGTTCAATCGTACAAAGAAGAGAAGATGACGAAGGAAAAGATCAACTGCAACTGATTAAAACAGGCTGAGGAGAACGAACAGTCTCTGAAAAAGTTGTAAAGTTTGCCTCGCAATTTTTCCGCATATAAGAAGTAAACAAAGGGCAAAACAGTCTTTTCAAAATATTTTTAATAGAGTAGTGGTTATTTTTGCTCAACATTAAAATTGGTAGATAAAAAATAAACACCACCTTTATTAGTGGCTACCACATGCAAATTTTACTCAAACGAAGGATAAAGATTTTATGTCGACACATTCTACATTAATTATTGAAATCTTTTGCTTAGGATGTAATTCAAGTATGCGAATTTCGAATAACATAAGCTATGATTTTCGCAATGGAGTAGAGAGGTCTACTGCCTTCATGACATTCGATAAAACTGAAACGACTTGCAGTAGAGAAGTAGGTGCACGTATATCAACTTTAACATTTTATAATTTACGTTGAAATGATCACACACTTAAACTTAGTATCAAATCAGGCAGTAAATCTGGGTTCGAGTCTCATGGTCAAATTTGTTTTTCAAATACTTAGCCTATGAAAAAGAATTAGAACGGCACATGAGGGGCTCTAGCAACACTAGGATAACATTTCCAAATTTAGTTAAGGTTTAAAAGTTTAGATGATTGTTGAGTAACTTAGCTCCTATATTCAAGTCTATTACTCTGAAGATCATTCAACTATTCAAAATTTATTATTACACATACATACACACACATACAACAAAGAACTAGACTAAAAGTGCAAATGGTTAATATGTGCCATATATATATATATATATATATATATATATATATATATATATATATATATATATATATATATATATATATATATATATATATATATATATATATTGTATACGGTCAAAATCGGGCGTATGATTAACCATGACCAGAATGGTTTCGGTCCCGTGTTATATCAGACCGAGACATGAAGAAACGCTACCAAGCTCGGGATTCGAAGGACCGATTGAGATTGAGACCATCCAGGATTGAGACCAAACAGGATATTCATCGAGTGAGACCGAAGAAAGCCTACTAACGGAAAGCCGAGATATCCATGATCGAGCAACGATCGTGGCGGAAAACTCGGCACGTATCAAATGAAGAATGGTTATTTAGCCAATCATAAGATTTTCTTCTATATTTAGAATTGTACCATAAGTAGAATTCCTCTACTATATAAAGGAAAATTCTGATCATTTGTAATCATCACATTTACGCATAACAAAGCAATACGATACATTTTTCTCTTAAGCTCTCTTATTCTGCTACTCAGTTCATCTTTTTCAATTATACATCCATTTGGTTCGAGGGAGATCAAGCTCGAGGGCCAAGCTGCATTTTATATCAGTTTGCTTTAATTTCATAGCCAATTTCCAGCATTAATTCTCATATTCATCAATTTGTGCCAAGTGAAATCACATTTCCTTAAAACCACTTATAAATTTAATTGTTATCCAATTTTTCGGGTAAACAGTTTGGCGCGCACCGTGGGGCTAAGGATAATAGTGATTTCCTGGTACTATTTCTTATAACACGCACTGTTTTACGCATGTTCTCGTAAGTGTTTTTGATTTCAGGATCAACATGTCGAAGTCTCAAATAGTACCCATACACGTCGACAATGGCCTTGATTTTCATGGGGAAAACGACAATATAGCCGCCCCAGGGATCGAAGTACCTCGGGCTGGCCTCGACGGAGTACCGGCTGCAGACCCTATCGACGTCAGATCCTATGTCACCTTGAATGCGAATCTGGGCATCGACCCCGAAAATAGCGTCCGCAGAGATGTTAGATCAGTCGGTCTGAATACACAGGCAGCGAAGACGGCGGAGTCAGCCTTCAATTAATATTTGAAATATTGTAGGCTGAACAAGCTTCCATAGCGCAACTCCAAAATCAGAACCACGCACCGAGTATAACCAAACCCGAGCCCTCACAAGAAGTTGTTCACAAGGCTGAACCAGTACCGGAGAGGTCAAACATGAATGAATCGGGGAATGACCCCACTATTATGAAAATGCTCGATGATCTCACAAGGCGAAATAAATCATGGGGGAAGAAGATTAAAGCAAATGACAAAAAAGTAGAAACGTATAACTCCCAAGTTGATCAAATTTCGAGGAAACCAACGATTGTGAAGGGTTTGGATTCAAAGAAGTTCGTACAAAAACCTTATCCCCTGAGTGCGGCTCCTAAGCCCATCCTAAAGAAATCCGCATGCCAGAAATTCCCAAGTATAATGGAACTACTGACCCCATAGATTGAGCTTGTTTTGTTGAAGAAGTTTGGAGAAACTTTAGAAGGGGGCGATGATATGGTACCACAATTTGCTGCCCAACTCCATTGATTCCTTTTCCATGCTCGCAGATTCCTACGTCAAAGCACACGTCGGAGCCATAAAAGTAGAGACTAGGAAGTCGGACTGTGTAACCAAAGAATTAGATTCTTTGCCAAATTATTTTAAGAAGAACACGGGTTTCTGATAACCAAGGAATACGCTAATAATTGTAAGTAAATTCGTAAATAGAAAGTAGTAAGATGCGTAAAAAGTAAGTATATTGCAATAGCAGTTCGAACGTGTCCTTACAAGTAATATTTTACTCCCTTTTATAGGGAATTACTTAATATAACATCTACTCTTTTCAGTGATTGAGCATTAATGACTAATAATGGCATTAATGTAACGTTACAATGATTAATCGTAACTTTTGCGTGCAGATTGTGTAATGTTTGGCTCATTAATTGAAGATCCCGAATCTGCCTTGTATTTCACTTTGATTCATTTTGACTGTGTCTCTTCATCTTATCGATTAGGTTGAGATTCCCGTATCTAATTACCCCGTGGGTATGTTGTTCTGTTCCTCTTTATCTCGTACCTCTTCATAGAGTCCCGTCCAGTTGTCATGATTTCATTGCTTCATATAGATTGTTGAGTCATCATAATTGTTACACGTGTGAAGCTCATTTTTACCAATACAGATAGTCCTCCCACTTACCATTTATTTATCGACTAATATTTGGTAAGTGCATACTCATTTATGGCAGGAATATTTTGCCACCGCTTCACTCGCACCATTGCATCCATCTCTGAATGTATGCATCGCTTTTCACTTCCATTTAATGATTGTGCCACGTGGCATTCCCGGGTTGGTTCTGCAATTACTCAGCGCCTTTTAGGGCTTTTTGCGGCTGCACCATTCACGAAGTGACAGCTTCAATTATGACTTTCACATCACTGTTTTTCCATTTTTTTGATGGTTTCCTTCGAGTATAAATACCCCTTTTCCTTTCTTTACTTTCACGAAAAACTTCCGACCTTCTTTCTTTATTTGTAAATTCTTCATTCTTCGTAAATATGTCTTCTTCAAACCAGCAATCTAGGAAAGTCATTAATGTAGATGAATTGACTCCCTCTTCTGCTCCAACACAGAGTAGGAGAGGCGGTAGGCTTAGGAGCTTAGGTTCTACCCCTTCTAGGGGTGCTTCTTCTTCTCATGTTACTCCCCCATCTTCTTCTAGATCTTCTGTTTCTTTATCTTCTTCAGTGGCTAGGGCTTCTAGATCTTGATCAAAGAGTAGAGGACATAGTGAATCGCTTCACGAGTCGAGGGTCGATGAAATTATCTTTGCGGAGTTTTCTTTTGCCAAGGATAGTCAGGCCATGAGCGAACAGCTTTCTTCAATGTCTTCGCATGACAGTGCGAACTTTATCCTACCCAGATAACAGAGGGATTGGTGTCTCTTGTACGCAGGGATTGTTTTTGGATGTCTGATTTTTCCGTTATTGTTCCTAATGATAACCAAAGAATAACCTCTTACAAGACCAGGTATTCTTATGTTTATACTTATCCTTTCACATTAGGATTCAGTCCTCCTATCGACCCTGTTATCATCGAGTTTTGTCGATTCTTCAAAATTTGTCTGGGACAAGTCGGCCTCTTGTTTGGCGAGTTGTCGCATGCCTTAGATATTTGGCCAATTTAGCTTCCGTACCCTTCACTTTTCATCATCTTATTCACCTCTATTCTCCGATGTTGTTCTACTAAGGAGTGTTTACTCTCGCAGCTAGGAGTAAAAGGGTGTTAGTTACTCCATATGATGACAAAGACAGAGGGTGGTATGTTCGGTATGTTGTTGTCCCTACTGCAAGTTTAGTAGGTGAAGAAAATCTCCCCTTCCCTGAGAAGTGGAATCTTGCACGTGAGTACAGTTTTGCTCACTTTCCTTTCCTTTGCTATTGATAAATTATCAATTCTATGACTGTTTCTTTTTCCTTCACAGCAACCATGGGAACCGTTGAGAATGTCTCCGGCTTTCGTGATCGGGTAGAAAAACTCTTGTTGATTGCTCCTTTAGAAGAACGTTCGTGGAAGTACCTCTCTGGGAGGTTTGGTTGGAAGGTTAAGACCCACGGTAAGTGAAGTTTTTTTTTACTTCTTCCCTTTTTGAGCTTTATCTGGTCCCTTTCATTTGTTAGAGTTTCCTGCTCATCATATTTCTGATGCGGCTATGTCCGCTTCAAGGTTGTCCCTGGAAAAGGCCCAGGAGATCATTGTTGGTTCCTCCTCGTCGAAAAGAAAAGCAAGTGGGTCCAGGACCTTAGAGGAGGGTTCACTGGTCCATAGGTCACGTAGGAGGAGGGTGGTCTCTAACGACGAGTCTGCACCCGTTGTCGATCCTCCCGTACCTGAATCTGAACTTTCTGCCCCCGAGGATGCAACTCCCTCTCCTGTTCGTGCATCCATTGATCTCCTGTTTCGTGAAGGTTTTGGTACCATTTCTGATGAAGCCCATCTTGTTGTTTTCTCTCCTTTTGCTCCCAAAGAACTTCCTTAAATTTCTCTCATTATTGTTTCCGCTCCCATGGTTGTTCCTGCTTCCGCTACTATTTTTATTCCCATGGTTGTTTTCGCTTCTCATCCTACTTCGCCCGTGGCTCCTTTATCCGCCCCCGTTTCCGTGCCTTCTTCTGTGGAAGTAGGATCTTCCAGCAGGGGGGAGACGAGGCAAGTTATAATAGAAGTTCCAGCAACGGGCAGCCTTTTGAAAAAGTCGGTCCAGGCTGATGTATTGTTAAAGCCATTGATAGGCCCGACTGAAAAATCTAAGCTAGAAAGACACAGTACCCTGACTTGGATGAACGAGATTGTGCACTCGTCCTTACAGGTAAAACTTTCTTTTCATACGTACTTATATATGCTCTTACCGTATCTAATTTATCTTTTTATGTGGATCAATCTTGTAGGCACAGAGTTAATGAAGAGGGTCGTTCAGATGGAGAAAGAAGCAAAGGATTTCTAAACCGAGGTTATCAATTGGAAGGAGCAGTACGAGAGTTTACAGCTTGACATGGAGGCAATGGAGGAGGAAAAGTGTACCTTGTAGCAACGAGTTAGAGTTGTTGCAGCAGAACTGGCCGTCGAGAAGGCGTCTTCGAACCAGGCAGGTAAGGACAAAAGTGTCCTAGAGTCTTCATTTGCAGAGCATCTTTCCCGTGCCATAGAGGAGATTAGGAGCCTGAAGGCTTTATTGGACCAGAAGGAGGTTTACTCATGTGAACTTGTACAATTGATCACCCAAACCCAGGAGGACCTCCGTAACTCTTCAGAAAAGGTCCGGTTTCTAGAAAGATCCTTCACTCCTTTACAGGACTCTCGCGATGCTGCCGTGGCAGAAAGAGATGAGTTAAGATCTGAAGCTGAACAGTGGAAGAAGGATTATGAAGCTCTTGAAGACAAACAAGCCATCGATGTTAGCTGGGCTTATCTGAATGCACGTATGGACACATTGAGGGAAATGGGGCAAGAGGGTTTTGACTTGAAAGCCGAAATTGCTAAAACCAGAGAGACGATTGAGAAGTCTCAGCAAAGTCAGAATCTCTCTTCACCTGAGATTGAGGTCCATGTTGCTCATGTCTCCCCATCTCAAGCTGCTCCTCCTGCCAGAGAAGACAACCCCCCATCTAGAAAAGTTTAAAGAACATGGTTCTTTTTTTTTTTATTTCTATCAATTGGTGGTTACCCCCAGTCCCATCGGGGGTAAATTTGGATCCTTCATAAGTCCCCAACTCACAACTTAGGGGAAATCAATTTATAAATTAAATCGGCTTTGACTAAGTTAACACTTAGTTTATTTTGCCGTAATATATCAATATTAGCATGACTTTAGCTTTTCTTTGTGTTTTTGTTTTACTATTAAGTCTTTGCATGCTTTCTTTTTGAGGTTTTTGGTTTACCTCTGAGTTTTTGACTTTGCATTAAAAAATGCTTAGATTGTTCGTACCTTTTTGTAATAGGCATGGTTTATAAAAGAGGGCCCTTTTTTGATCGACACTTAATGAAGAAGACGTCTCAACTTCATAATGGTGTAAATATACAAAAGAGAGATAGGAATTTCACATGTATTTCTTTAACAATGTTTTGAAGAAAGTTTTTGCATCGTTTCGAACTTTCATAACATTTCACATGTGTTTGTGTATCGTCTATAACTCGTTTTGTAACTGGGTTTTTTTCAATAGATTTGATATGAACTTGTACTCGTAACTGTTTTTCTTTTGCAACAGTTTTTTCGAATTAGTACAAGGGAATAATTGTTTTCGTTTATAACAGTTTTTAAATATAAGGGTATGAATTTTTTACCCATAACTGTTTTTGTTGACAATAGTTTTTAAATGAATACAAGGGTAATGCTTTTTCATCTGTAACTGTTTTCATTCATAACAGTTTTCTGAATAGATACAAGGATAATGATCTTTCATCCATAATTGTTTTTATTTATAACAGTTTTTGAGTAAATACAAAGATGTGCATTTTAACCCGTAACTAATATTCTGCCTTTAACCTGAACATTCGTTTGCATTTACGAATATGTTTTTGGAAACATTCATTTACATTTACGAATATGTTTTTCGAACGTTTTGAACCAGGCTTTGTGTTTTTGCCTATGGCTCTTTGATTTTTCTCACAGTACTTGACTTGTTGGGAAGATGGATCTTCAGGCTCGAGCTTTGACTTTTTGATAGTCTTCTTTTCTTTTTCTTTGCCTTCCATACTGTATAGTCCCCCAAGTTTTTGAGCTTTGAAGAATGAAATCTCGAGCACTTGATTATTCCTTCCTTGTGGTCCTTATCCTGAAAAGGAAAAACGTACGGGACTCGAAGGTATATAGTTTTAGATGATGAATGCTTAACCCTTAAAAACGTCCATCATAAAGTTGTAACCCTACACCGGGAATTCAGTTACTTCCTCGTGTCTGTGCAGGTCTAATATCAACATCTGGTGATGGGTTAGCTTTTTGCCTATCATCTAAAATTGGTAGTATAATTTTAACTGTACAAAAGTAAAATCGAACATAATGATACCTGACCGGGGGTATTCCTTTTACTCAGAAGTAGTACTTCTTCAAATGAACAGCATTCCAACTGGTTGGAAAGATTCTATCGTCCATAGCCTTTAGCTCATAAGCGCCTTTTCCAGCGATGCCACGGACTTTGTAAGGTTCTTCCCAATTTGGATTTAGCTTTTCTGCACCAGCTTCCTTCGTTGATTGGAAGACTTTTTTTAGCACGAAGTCCCCAATTTTGAAATATCTGAGGTGCGTTTTTCTGTTGTAATATCGCTCTATAATTTGTTTTTGGGCTGTCATACGTATTAGTGCAGCTTCTCTTCTTTGCTCGAGCAAATCCAGATTTGCCCTCAATTCATCGTTGTTTGTTTCTTCCGTTGCTGTTGTGAATCTTGTGCTTGGTTCGCCAATTTCCACCTGAATTAAAGCTTCCGAACCGAATACAAGCGCGAATGGAGTCTCTCCCGTAGCTATTTTTGTAGTAGTTCTGTAAGCCCATAATAGTGCTGGTAGCTCGTCAGGCCAGTTTCCCTTGGCTTTTTCCAACCGTTTATTTAGGTTGTTAACGATGACTTTGTTTGTTGACTCGGCTTGACCATTAGCCACGGGGTGATATGGTGATAAAGTGATTCGTTTGATTTGCCAACTTTCGAAGAATTTTGTGATTTGTGAGCCTATGAATTGCGGGCCATTGTTACATACGATCTCCTTCGGTATTCCAAAGCAGCATATTATGTGTCGCCATGTGAAGCTTTTCACTTATTTTTCTTGCACTTGTTTAAAAGCATCTGCCTCCACCCACTTTGTGAAATAATCAGTTAATGCGAGTAAAAATCGTACCTTTCCTTTAGCTGGGGGAAGGGGTCCTACTATGTCCATGCCCCATTTCATGAATGGCCATGGTGATATCACTGGGTGAAGTAACTCTGATGGTCGATGCATGTTGTTAGCATATCGTTGGCATTTGTTGCATTTAGCTACGAAATTCTCAGCCTCTTCTTCCATTTTAGGCCAATAGTACCCTGATCTGATTAGGGTTTTGACTAAGGATCTTGCTCCTACATGGTTTCCGCAGTGTCCTTCGTGTACTTCCTTCATTACGAACTCCGTTTGATTGGGTTCGAGGCACTTCGCTAAAGGACCTCCAAATATTTTGTGGTATAAAGTATCACGAATGAGGCAGTACCGTGCAGCTTTTAGGCGAAGTGCTTGAGCTGCTTTTTTATCTTCGGGTATGGTACCATTCTGCAAAAAAATTAAAATTTTGTTTCTCCAATCCCATGTTAAATTGTTAAATGTTACCTCATTTTTGTCCTGGTCTATTGCTGAGTGAAATAGGTGTATGACAATTGCATTGTCTTTATTCGTCCCTTCTGCAACTGCTGCGAGGTTAGCTAATGCATCCGCTTCTGCATTTCCTCCCTGGGTATTTGCGTAACCTTCCATGATTGGAATTGTCTTACTAGTTCTCGTGCCTTTTCCAGATATCTTGCATCCGAGCCTCTCTAGCGGTGTAAGTCCCCTGCATCTGGTTCACCACTAGTTGAGAGTCACTTTTGATCACGATCTACTCGATTGAGAGTTCTCGTGCCAATTCATTCCCTACAATGACAACTTCATACTCTGCTTCATTGTTAGTTATGGGATAACATTTAATAGCTTGTCGTATCTTTTCACCGTAGGTGATATTAAAATAATTCCCAAGTCAGCTCCTTTTACATTAGAAGAGTCGTCTGTAAATAGGGTCCATATTTCTGGATTAGCCCCGTTAAAGAGTTGTAACTCTCTTTCCACTTCAGGGATTATGCTAGTATTAAAATCAGCGACGAAATCAGCTAAAATTTGAGACTTTATTGCAGTCCTATGCTGATATATTATGTCATGTTCTCTTAATTCTATTGCCCACTTAGCTAATCTCCCTGATAATTCTTGTATATGCAGATATTTCTCAATGGGTATGAGGTTACAACAGTGATTGGATGACACTGAAAATATGGTCTTAACTTTCTAGCTGCCATGACTAGAGCTAAGGCTAATTTTTCTAGATGAGGATATCTAGTTTCTGCATCTAATAAGGTCTTGCTTACATAATAAATTGGAGATTTCTTACCTTTGTCTTCTCTTACCAGTACTGCACTTACGGCAATTTCTGCAACGGCTAGGTTGACATATAGCCTTTCCCCCTCTTTTGGCTTAGACATCAACGGGGGTTTTGATAGATAGGACTTCATATTTTTTAGAGCTTGTTGACATTATTCAGTCCATTCGAACTGATTCTGCTTTTTAAGAACTGAAAAGAATTTATAACTCTTCTCCAAAGACCTGGAGATAAATCTTCCTAAAGCTGTAATTCTTCATGTTAGTCTTTGAACTTCTTTATTGCTCGTAAGTATATTGGGTATTTCATGAATAGCTTTAATTTGAGAAGGATTTACATCTATTCCTCTATTTGATACAAGGAAGCCCAAAAACTTACCTGATTTTACGCCAAAGGCGCATTTTTCTGGATTCAGTTTCATATTATACCTGCGTAGGATTTCAAAGGTAATTGAAAGATGTTGGAAATGATCTTCCACTTGTGTTGATTTCACCAGCATGTCATCAATGTATACCTCCATTGTTTTTCCCAGATGTTCCTGGAACATCTTGATCACCAGCCTTTGGTACGTGGCTCTAGCAATTTTCAGGCCAAAAGGCATGACTTTATAATAATAAGTCCCCCTGTTGGTAATAGAGGAAGTTTTTTCCTCGTCTGAGGGATCCATTTTTATTTGATTATAACCAGAGTACGCATCTAGAAAGCTTAACAATTCATGTCCTGCAGTGGCATCAATCATTTGATCTATGTGCGGTAATGGAAATGAATCTTTAGGGCATGCTTTATTTAAATCTGTGTAATCTACGCATACTCTCCATTTACCATTCTTTTGGGGCACTACTACAGTATTGGCTAACCAATTAGGATACTTTACCTCACGTATTGAACCAATTTTCAAGAGTTTCTGTACCTCTTCGTCGATCACTTTGTTCTTGAATGGTCCTTGCTTTCTTTTCTTTTGCTTGACAGGCACGAATGATGGATCTTCATTTAGTTTATGATTCATCACTTCTGGAGGAATACCTGTCATGTCTGAATGGGACCAAGCAAAGCAATCTGCGGTAGCCTTTAAATATTCAATTAACTTACCTCTTTTGCTGGGGCTTAGCCTCGTGCCTATGTGAACTTTTTGTTCGGGCTTCTGCTCGAACAGTGGAACAGCTTCGAGCTCCTCTATAGTTGTTTTGATATGCTCGTCCTCTTCTGGTTCCTGAATAACATCAGGTCTGGAATCCATGTCTGTATGTTTTGAGACTTCTTTCGTAGTGACTTGGTTCACCTTCTCGTGGTTATCTTTTTCCGTACCTGTTTGGATAATAGTTTTTTCCATACTTGTTTGGACGATTTCCTCGTCTTTTGATTCTTCTGCTTCTTCTTTTTTGTTAGAGTACTACTGAATTTATATTCCTTGAGGTTTGCTGATCGCTCTGAATTTGTTGAATTCCCCATTTGGAAGGGAATTTAATTACCTAATGTAAGGTAGATGGTATTGCTTTCATGTCATGGATCCATGGTCTCCCCATGATTACGTTGTAGTCCATATCAGTATTAATGACTTGGAATTTAGTATTTTTGATTACTCCTTATGCATAGGTGCTAAGCTCAATTTCCCCTTTTGTTACGACCGTAGAGTTGTCAAACCCAGATAAGGCTCGTGCTTTTGGGATTACTCGATCCTCCAATAGCATTTCTTCCACAACTCTCGACAAAATGATGTTGACTGAGCTACCTGGATCAATCAACACTCTTTTTACGTTAGTGTCATGTATAGGTAGGGATATTACTAGTGCGTCGTTTTGTGGAAGCATTAATACGTTGATATTTGCATCGTCGAATGATATATTGTCTGTTTCCAAATCTTCACGAATCCGCTTCCCGTGTGTAATTGTGAATTTTGTTGGTCCTCTTCAGATTATTCCGTTCACCTCTTCTCCTCCATGTATCACGTTCACTGTCCGCTTTGGAGATGGTGGTTTTGGGGGCTCCTGCATGTTCATCATATATGCTTGTTTACCTTTTTCACTAAACAGTTATGTTAGATAGCCCTGTCTTAATAATTATTCTACCTCACCTTGCAATAATCTGCAATCTGATGTTCCGTGCCCATGATCGTTATGGAATTTGCACCAGAAGTCTGGATTCCTTTTTTTCGGGTTTGACCTCATTTCTTTGGGCCATCGAACCTTATCGCCCATATTTCTCAAGCCTATAATTAATTCAGAAATACTTACATTGAAGTTGTGGTCTCCAATTTTTGTATAACCTCTATTTCGTTCATCCCGATCCTTTCTGGATCTTGATGAGGATGAACTCGTATCTCTATTTGATGGTTTATATTCTGACCGGGTGTTTTCAAACCTGGGATGATTTTCTCATCCCGAAGGTCCCATATAAGGGTCATACCTGTTCTTACCTGTTCTCCTTTCTGGTTCGGAGCGTCTAGAACTGGTTCGATCTTCAACTTTTGACTGAGCAATGGTGTCTTCTGCTATTCGTAGCTTAGTGTTGTACCTGTTATAGACATCGTTCCACGTCGTGGCTGGGAATTCTCTCAAGCTTTCCTTGAGTTTTCACGTGGCTTCTGAGCATTTTTCATTTAAATTGCTTGCAAATTCCATGGATGCCCAATTGTCAGGTACCCTTGGTAGCAGCATTCTTTCTCGTTGAAACCTGTCTACAAATTCACGAAGAAACTCCGTGTCTCCTTGTTTTATTTTGAATATGTCTTCCATTCTTTTTTTGACTTTCTGCGTACCGAAATGCGCTTTTATAAAAGAATCTGCAAGCTCAGCAAAAGAGTCAATAGAATTTTCAGGTAGACGAGAATACCATGTTAGTGCTCCTTTGGTGAGTGTCTCTTCGAACTTCTTGACTAGTACTGACTCAATTTCTTGTTTAGTCAGGTTGTTGCATTTTACTCTGGTGGTAAAAGCAGTTACATGATCACGTGGATCTGTTGTCCCGTCGTACTTGGGAATATCATGCATTTTGAATTTCTTGGGAATAGGCAAGGGTGCTGCACTTGGCTTCCAAGGTTGTTGAGAATATCTATCAACATCAATGCCTTTGATGACAGGTGGTACTCCAGGAATTTGCTCGATTCGATCGTTTTGTTCCTTCACCTATTTCTGCAAAGTTAGTAATAAAGATTGTAATTCTGGATTATTGGACATACCTGGTCTTGCTTCGAGTGACTCATTTGGAGTATCTCTACTTCCTGAGTTCGCCAATCCAGATTGTGGATTTTCCACAGTTGCGGTGTTGTTAGGAGGAGGTGTGGGTGATGCAACCAGTAATCCCCTCACGAAAGCTTGCAAAGATTGAGTTACATATTCACTAACCATTTGTCTCACAGTATCTTGTTCTTCTGCTTGTTCATTTCCATTGAGATTATTGTTTTGAGTTGCAGATCTTTCTGGGGAATGTTCCCTTGATCCTCGTGGGGATCCTGAGGGCGATGGAACTGGGGTTCCAACCCTCTTTTGGTTATTGTCGTTGGCGTTCGACATAATTCACATAATGTTATTTGAGAAAAAATAGAGATTATCAGATTCCCGGTAACGGAACCAATTTGTTTAACCAAAGAATTAGATTCTTTGCCAAAGATATTTTAAGAAGAACATGGGTTTCTGATAACCAAGGAATACGCTAATAATTGTAAGTAAATTCGTAAATAGAAAGCAGTAAGATGAGTAAAAAGTAAGTATATTGCAAGCAGTTCGAACGTGTCCTTACAAGTTATATTTTACTCCCTTTTATAGGAAATTTATTAATATAACGTCTACTCCTTTCAGTGATTGAGCATTAATGACTAATAATGTCATCAATGTAACGTTACAATGATTAATCGTAATTGTTGCATGAAGATTGTGTAACGTTTGGCTCATTAATTGAAGATCCCAAATCTGCCCTCTATTTCGCCTTGATTCATTTTGACCGTGTCTCTTCATCTTCTTGATTAGGTTGATATTCCCGTATCTGATTACCCCGTGGGTATGTTGTTTCGTTCCTCTTTATCTCGTACCTTTTCATAGAGTCCTGTCCAGTTGTCATGATTTCAATGCTCCACATAGATTGATGAGTCATCATAATTGCTACACATGTGAAGCTCATTTTTACCAATACACGGACCTCTTCAGAGTGAAGCAGAAAGACAACAAGATGTTTAGGGAGTTCGTATCTCGGTTCCAGATGGAACGTATGGACCTACCCCCGGTCGCAGATGATTGGGCCGTCCAAGATTTTACTCAAGGGCTAAACATTTGAAGTTCAGTGGTCTCACGACAATTAAAGCAGAATTTGATCGAGTACTCAACTGTAACCTGAGCTGATGTGTACAATCGGTACCAATCAAAAATTAGGGTCGAGATGATCAATTGGGAACCCCTTTCGGGTCAATTTATCCAACAGGACCGTCGATAGAATTCAAAGGGATATCGACAGAGAATCACGATCGAACAGAGATCGATATCAACCATACAGTGGAGATCAGAGAAACAATGACCCTGGACACAACCCCGTTCGAAGTGATCGAAGAAATGATCGAGGACAGAGCTCCCGAGGGCTCATGAGTAAAAGCGATTTCTACAAAAATGTCGAGCCCACAGAAGCACCACGATTATCGGAATACAGCTTTAACGTTGATGCATTAGCTATTGTGATCGACCATCGGGCAAATCAAAGACACCAAGTGGCCCCGAACCCTACAGACCGATCTGGCCCATAGAAATCCTAATCAAATGTGCAAATATCATGGCACTCATGTTCATAGAACAGAAGACTGCAAATAGCTGAGGGGGGAGGTAGACTGTTTGTTCAACGAAGGGCATCTTCGAGAATTCTCAAGCGATCGGGATAAGAACCACTTCAAAAACGGAGATTCAAACAGACAGAATGAACAAGAAGAGACACAACACGTGATCCACATAATTGTTGGAGGGGTCAATATTCCTCGGGGGCCCGTATTCAAATGCACCAAGGTGTCGATCACGAGAGAACTATGTACCGGAAGGAACCTTGTCTCTTAATGACGAGGATGCAGAGGGGATCTCACAACCCCATAACGACGCACTAGTAATATCTGTTCTTATGAATAAAATTCAAGTTAAATGTGTTTTAATTGATCTAGGTAGCTCGGCCAACATTATTCAATCGAGGGTTGTAGAACAGCTCGGTCTACAAGATCAAATTGTGCCCGCAGCCCGAGTACTTAACGGCTTCAACATGGCAAGTGAAACTACCAAAGGTGAAATTACTTTTCCAGTGAACATAGCGGGGACCATCCAAGAAACAAAGTTACATGTGATCGAAGGTGACATGAGGTACAATGCCCTGCTTGGAAGGCCTTGGATCCATAACATGAGGGCAGTACCCTCGACCCTTCACCAAGTTCTGAAGTTCCCTATGTCAGAGGAAATCAAAACGGTATATGGGGAGCAACCCGCCGCCAAGGAGATGCTTGCATTCGATGAAGTGATACCAGTATCGGCACTCTCATCAGCGAAAGAATCGGAGTTGAGGGGAAAGCAAGAGGCCAAATAGCAACCACAGACACCGGCCTCGACCCAATTGCAGGAGCGAAGGATCAACTAGGATAATGACTACTGGATCCCTTGATCCTTCATAGTTCCCGATGACTCCGACGCCACCAAGTCAACAATTGAAAATCTGGAATGAGTCATGTTGACCGAGCATCAGCCCGAACGAAAGGTATATCTGGGCACGGGGCTAACCCCTGAGCTCAGGAACAAACTTATTCATTTCCTTAAAGCTAACATGGATTGCTTTGCCAGTCCCGTCTCGATATGACAGGGATCCCACCAGAAATCACTATCCATCGATTAAACCTGGACCCAAAGTTTCGTCTGGTAAAGCAAAAAGAAGGCCCCAATCCGAGGTTAAGCACGCATTCATCAAAGACAAGGTAACCAAACTTCTTAAAATAGGATCCATTCGGGAAGTAAAATATCCCGAGTGGTTAGCGAACGTAGTAGTAGTCCCTAAGAAGGGAAATAAACTTAAAATGTGCATAGATTCTAAAGACTTGAACAAAGCATGTCCTAAGGATTCTTTTCCTTTGCCGAATATCAATCGCATGATCGATGCCACGGCCGGCCATGAAATTCTCTGTTTTCCCGATGACTACTCCAGGTACAACCAAATACATATGAACCCGGAGGACCAGGAAAAGACCTTGTTTATCACTACATATGTCACCTAGTGTTATAATGTAATACCGTTCAGACTAAAAAATGCTGGTGCAACTTTATCAACGCCTAGTAAACCGAATGTTCGAAGAAAAAATAGGAAAATCAATGGAAGTTTATATTGATGATATGTTAGTTACTCCCCTGCGAGCAAAGGACCATTTAAAACATTTGCAGGAGATTTTCGATATACTGAGAAAGTATAATATGAAGCTCAACCTAGAAAAGTGTGTGTTCGGGTCGGATCGAGCAAGTTCCTTGGATTTATGGTATGTAATCGGGGCATCGAGATCAACCCCGATAAAATCAAAACTATCGAGGATATCACGATCGTAGATAATGTCAAGTGCGCACAAAGGTTAACGGGGATTATAGCCGCCCTAGGACGATTTATTTCGAGATCCTCGGATATGAGTCATCGATTCTTCTAATTGCTTAAGAAGAAGAGTAGCTTTTCATGGACTCCGGAATGCCAACAGGCCATGGAGGAACTAAAACGATATTTATCGAGCATGCCACTGCTTCATACCCTGAAAGAGGACGAGCAACTCTACTTGTACTTGGTAGCCTGGGAAATAGCGGTAAGTGGAGTCCTGGTCCGGGAAGAACAAGGTACACAATTCCTTGTTTATTATGTTAGTCGGACCTTAGGTGAGGCCGAAACCAGATATCCACACTTAGAAAAATTAGTGCTTGCTTTAATAAGCGTCTCTAGGAAGTTAAAACCATATTTCCAATGTCATCCGGTATGTGTTGTAACGACCTATCCTCTTTGCAATATTTTTCGAAAACCCGAGATTTTGGGTCGATTGGCCAAAAAGGCCATCGAGATTAGTGGGTATGATATCGAGTATCTACCTAGAACCTCCATCAAGTCTCAAATCTTGGCAGTCTTTGTGGCCGACTTCACGCCAGCCCTCGTACCCGAGGTTGAAAGAGAATTGTTAATAAAATCGGGTACATCTTTAGAGGTGTGGACCCTCTTCACAGACAGTACCTAGAACGCGAAGGGGTCCGGGCTAGGTATTGTCCTAAAACCATCGACGGGTAATATTATTAGACAATCCATCAAGACTTCGAAATTAACTAACAATGAGGCCGAGTATGAGGCCATGATTGCTGGTCTCGAGTTGGCTAAAAGCTTGGGGGTAGAGGTCATCGAGGCCTAATGTAATTCCATCATCGTGGTAAACCAAGTTAACAGGACTTTCGAAGTCCGAGAAGACCGAATGCAGAGGTACTTGGATAAACTACATGTAAATCTACATCGATTTAAAGAATGGACCTTACAATACCTACCTCGAGAATAGAACAACGAGATCGGCGCTCTTGCAAACTTAGGGTCATCGCTCTAAGACGACGAACTCAACTCGGGGACTGTTGTACAACTCACGAGATCGCTGATCGAAGAAATCCATGCTAAAATAAACTCCACAAGTTTGACCTGGGATTGGAGAAACAAGTATATAGAGTACTTGAAGAACGGGAAGCTTCCATCAGATCCAAAGGAGTAGAGAGCTCTACGTACAATGGAAGCACGGTTCACTTTGTTCGAAGATGGAACACTGTTTAGAAGGATGTTCGATGGACCATTGGCAATATGTTTGGGACCGGGAGATACCGACTACGTCCTACGGGAAGTTCACGAAGGCACTTGTGGGAATCATTCTGGTGTCGAATCATTGGTCCACAAAGTAATTAGAGCAGGTTACTACCGGATCGATATGGAAAAGGATGCAAAGGCGTTCGTTCGAAAGTGCGACAAATGTCAAAGGTATGCGCCAATGATTCACGAGCCCGGAAAGAAGCTCCATTCGGTCTTATCCCCATGGTCGTTCATGAAATGGGGAATGGACATCGTCGTCCCTCTCCTATCGGCTCCAGGTAAAGCTCAGTTTATTTTATTTATGACTGATTATTTTTCTAAGTGGGTTAAAGCACAGGCTTTCGAGAAAGTCATAGACTTCATTTGGGACCACATTATATGTCGATTTGTCGAGATCGTATGTGATAATGGAAAGCACTTCATCGGCAGCAAAGTGACCAAATTTCTCGAGGATCACAAGATCAAAATAATTTTATCGACACCTTATCATCCCAGCAGGAACGGACAAGCTAAATCGACCAACAAAACCATTATTTAGAATCTTAAGAAGAGGTAGATTGACGCCAAAGGAAAGTGGAGAGAGATATTGCCTGAGGTTCTTTGGGCGTACCGCACAACGTCGAAGTCTAGTACGAGAGCAACGATGTTCTCGTTAATCTTTGGCACCGAAGCTCTTATCCCAATCGAGGTCGGAGAGCCTAGCCTCAGGTTCTGATATGCAACAGAAGGATCGAATCATGAGGACATGAATACGATCCTAGAGTTGTTGGATGAAAGACGAGAAGCCGCCCTCATTCGATTGGTTGCACAAAAACAGCGGATCGAAAGGTACTACAATCGAAGAGCAAATCTTCGACACATCAGGGACTTGGTGCTAAGAAAAGTCACTCTCAACACCCACAATCCGAATGAAAGAAAATTGGGTCCGAACTGGGAAGGACCATATCAGGTCCTCGAAATCGTCGAAAAAGGATCCTACAAGCTCGGCACGATGAACGGTGAACAACTACCAGGCAATTGGAATGTATCGCTGCTAAAATGATACTACTGCTAAGGTACGACCTTTCCATTTTTCATTTATATTTTTAAACTAACTCTTGTAGATGTTCGATCAGAAACAACAATGGATTCTTCAACAAGAAGTTTTTAGGTCTGAAAGCACGCGTTGCACTCTTTTTCCCTTAGATCGATTTTGTCCCAAATGGGTTTTTCGACGAGATTTTTTAATGAGGCAACCATTGATCGTGCTAACTTAGAACAATTCAACAATATCTGAGGCCTATTTACAATCAACCTCGAATATTGGGGGGGCTCTTTATTGCGAGGGATAACATATCAAACCTGCAATTATGTTCGAATTAGAGATACTTCATTCCAAATCGAAATCATGCACTCTTATACATAGCAGATACATTCCAAGCTTTTGTTTTCCTTTTTCGTCTCCGTGTATACTCGAACTCCCATATCATTCCTAATTTCCATTGGAGGACAATGTTCGTTGACAATGTATTTGATTTCGATTATTTTTTCTGATGTATCGATAATTAAATGCTCTGCGATTGTAGAATTCAATTGGATATAACTTGCATCTTCGCTGACTACAATTTCGTCAATATGAAAATCTCTGTATCTCCCAAAGCTATCCCAATTACCATTTAGCTAAAGCATACTAGCTATTTTCGACATTATTGCGCGTGATTCAGTACAATTGCAGATAATTGATTCGATTTTGCTTGTGAAACCAGAATATACAATGAAAAACAGAGTATCGAAATTGTGAGAGAAACGGAATAATTTCAGGCTTAATTAATGGCGATTAATGCGTTGCAAAAAATCTCGGTAGAATCCTTTACTATCCCAAATTATCGCTCCTAAAAAAGGAATGTTACATCAAAAAGGATTATGTTTTAAATGATTTGTATAAATTTTGTAGAAAAACGTGTCCAGGGCAGGTAATATTGTAAACATGGACATTTTTTATAATAAAATTTCATATAGTGTATAGGAATGAAAAATCCTTTCTTCTTCTTACAAAAGTAAACATCCAAATGAAGTATTTATATTAAATTGCCTAAAAGTTCCTCATTCTTATCGCAATCGTACAAATAAAGTATTCAAGTAATAAAATCATAATAATAAAAAAAAAATGCAACCCAAACATTAATAAAGGCCGATAAAAATTAAGAATAGTAAAATCATGTTCAAATAAAAAGTATTATGACAGTAATAATGATAATACAGGAGATAAAGTCTCACGAATAAGTTGGACTTTTACTATTGGTGTATGAACAATAAAGAGGACTATTGTCTAATGGGTATCCAAAAAGAACAAGAATTTTGCGTTTTCGTACCAGATTCAACATCCAAACCGATATCAAAAATTTTATAAAAATAAATCTAAAATCTTATCTGTCGTTTGAAAATCCAAATAAAAAATCTAAAGAATCTGAGTTTTGATTGACCCTTGGATTTAGCCAAACTATGCCAGCCCCTAAATATAAATGTTTGGTTGAGACATCAATTTCTTTTAGGTACGCATCAACTTCTTCTTGATTTGCATTAACTGTAATAAAAAGTTTTTATTGGTCTTGGAGACTTATCAACTCTAGAAATTTCCCTAAGTAATTTGAGAGGGATGGCCACTTTCGGTTTGTGTTTTTTAATTACAAAATCCTAAAGATTTGGTTAGGCTTTGTCGTAAAAATTTCATGTTTGTTTCTTTCCTTTGATTAATTTAGGTTGACATTCCTTTTATAGATCCAGAGGTAATAATATAAGAAATAATGTCGTTACTTGGACTTCTTAAATACTAGAAAATCCTAGAAGAGGACCTATATTGTGTCTAGCAAGTATTCTTGAAGGGTAAACAGAAAAAACGTATTGAACAAGAAAAAGGAAAAACAAAAACTAAATTTTGGATAAATACCCCTTCTTTCTATTGCTCCAATTCCAGTATGGTAATTAAGTAACTAAATATTTCGTTCGTTAAACTACATAAAGGCATAAATATGTGGCAGGACCTTGCATGAAATTAGGTCGTACTTAATGCGTAGTAGTCTTTATCGAAAATCCTTTTAAAGCTAATTAATTATGTTGAAAAGAAAAGCATAATAACACAATGTCTTATCTTATTGGGTGTGTGAACAAAGTTTCAAATGAAAAGTAGGAAAGAAAAATAAATTATATACTTATAAGAATTTGGATACTCTTAACGGTGTGAGATTTTTTGAAAAAAATCATGCGAACTTAGCTCAAAGCAGACAATATCACGCTATATTAAGAGTACTTTTAGACTGTTTTAGCCAACAATTGATCAGAGCCAATGATTTGGCGGGATGAGTATGAAGATATATAGCGGAGTAATGGCGTGGGGCCGACTTAGGTCCTTTGCCCGTCTATAGGGCCATTTACTACCCGTAACTTCAAAGACTCATAGACGGTCCCTGCTAGGCTTCGGTGACCATAAAAACTCGGATCATGTGGGTTGCGCACAATTGATCTCTAAACTAGCCCATAAATGGTGATGAATCATGTGAAACTTATTTCAAATGAGAGATTATTAGATGTGTGTGAATAAAGTCCCTAATGAAAAGTAGAAAAGAAAAATAAGTTACTTATAATGAGGGAAAATATAAAATAGCCCGATTTACAACTGGTAAATGAGAAATAGCTACAGTTTCAAAAGTAATTGAAATTTAGCCACTTTTTCATGTAAAGATAAAATCTAAACAAATATACAACCTTAAAAATTCGGAAAAATTCCAGCATAGTATGCTGGAGTACGAATTTTTTATATATGAGATTCCAGCATAATGTGCCGGATTTCCAATATAATATGCTGGAAGCTTATACACTGGAGCTCCATAATCCAGCATATTATGCTGGAACTTTCCGCGTTTCAGCTATAATAGTGGCTATTTTTCAATAACTTTGCAAATGCTGGTTATTTTTCGATTACCAGTCCGAAAACAGGCTAGCCCATGCTATTTTCACCTTATGAGGAGTTGAATACTCTTAAAGGTTTAAGGCCTTTTGGGGAATAACGTACAACTTTAGTCCAGAGCAGACATTATTACATTATATCTTTGGGTCGTCTTAACCCAACATATCCAAACGGAAGTATCTTGTGCATGTTATGGGTAAATTTTAAAAATAGCCAGATTTACTAATGGTCATTTAAAAATAGTCACAGTTTGAAAAGTAAACGAAATTTAGCCATTTTTCATGTAAAGATAAATCTGGAAAAAAACACTGCTCAAAATCCGAAAAATACTCCAGCATAATATACCGGAATTCCAAT
Organism: Nicotiana undulata; assembly: GCA_005239495.1. Taxonomy (NCBI): domain Eukaryota; kingdom Viridiplantae; phylum Streptophyta; class Magnoliopsida; order Solanales; family Solanaceae; genus Nicotiana; species Nicotiana undulata. The sequence continues at coordinate 4,532 of ML265224.1, read as the reverse complement.
ATAATATACTGGAACTCCAGTATATTATACTGGGGTTCCAACATAAGTATACTGGACTTCCAGCATAATATATTGGGGTTCCAGTATAATATACCGGTCCAGCATAATATGTTGGAAGTTCATACACAGGTGCTCCAATCTCCAGTATGTTATATTGTAACATTCCGCGTGTTGGAATTCCAGCATAATATACTGGAACTTCATACACATGGGCACCGATCTCCAGTATATTATGCTGGAACGGTCCTTGTTGCAGCAATGTCATGATCCAAAATCCGTTAAAGGTCGTGATGGCGCCGGACACTACTGTTAGGCAAGCCAACACCGAGAAGTTAATTAAATCTTTATTTTAATACTCTTGAAATCATTCCTTTTTATTACATTAAATAATAATTACGAACTTTCACTGAGCAAGCAATAGTGTCTTTAACAAACTTAAATAATAAATAAATCCCAAGTTATCCCAGAATCCGGTGTCACAAACGCATGAGAATTTTTTTTAGAAAACAAATGAAATACAATAACCGTTTGGAATACGAATAGGATAGTAGGAAAATACTCTGAAAGAGACTCTGCTGGCTGCATGTCGTCTTGAGAGGTGCAGCTCACCTAAGTCTCCATATCAACCATGCCGCTGCGCCAAGCTAGGCCACTAGACGTACGTGTGCCTGTGCAACAAAATGCACAGCAAGTGCAGTATGAGTACAAAAATAACGTGTACCCAGTAAGTATCCCGCCTAACCTCGAAGAGCTAGTGACGAGAGGTCGACTTTGACACTTACTAGTGGTCAAAAATAGAATCAAGTGTGACGCTAAGCATGGATGTCTTAATTAAATAACAAATAACAAAAGGAAGGGGACAACTTCTTTTATAATTATATTATAATTTCAGTTTCCGTCATTTCAGGTAACAACTTATATCTCAAGGAAATTGAACAGTTCAAATCACAGAAAGTGTCACGACCCAAATTCCCAACCTTAGGGATCGTGATGGCGCCTAACACACTTGCTAGGCAAGCCAATGTTAGAATTAGATTAACTACTTTGCATTAATTTATCCATTTAGACATAATAAAATAATCTAAAGTAAACTGAATCTATTGGTTTTCGATGAATAATTCCAAAGATAAAATAATAAACAATTAAATAAACGAACCACGAACTAATTATATAAATAACTCTAAGACTACCCCAGGGTCTGGTGTCACAATTCACTAACTACTAAAGAATACTACAAATAATGGGCTGAAAGAAATAATATAACTGTTTTGAAAAATATAAAAACAGTCTCTACGAACTAAGAGAAGACTCACGGGATCTGCGAACGCTGGCAGATATACCTCGTGTCTCCAAAAAAAAAATAGTTGCTCTAAATATCCCTACTGTTGGCCGGTACCTGGATCTGCACAAAAGAGTGCAGAGTGTAGTATCAGTACAACCGACTCCATCTACTGAGTAAGTGTCGAGCCTAACCTCGACGAAGTAGTGACGAGGCTACGGCGAGGCATTAACAACATATAACCTGTGATAATAATATATACAATAATGCAATAAAATAACTCTACACGAACAAGAAAAATATAACTGAGACAATAACTATAAAGCAAGAAGGAAATCTAACAAATAATTAAGTACTGCAGCAACAATGAAATAACTCAGCAGATTTTTCCAGGTCTCAGCTATAACCAATACTCAAGTAAATCTCCAAGTTTCCAAACTTTACTTTAAAATAATCACATGTACGAAATATAAGAAAAACTGTAGAGTAAAGCAAAAATTCCCAAATCATTTAAAGTTTAAAAATCAGTAAAACATTTTTTCCCCATTTTCACTGTCTTGTTGCGGCGTGCAACCCGATCCCACATATTCACAATATCACAATCAATGTATTCACCTGTATCACGATCAATTATCCACCCTATCACACCAATTATCCACCCTTATCACACCAACACCTTATCACACCAAATTTTGATTCAAAAATTTCAAACAGAAAACAGTATAGCACGTAAGCTTTAAACAACAACATTCCACAATAATATCAGCCCGAATATATGTAATCACCGTAACACTGTCAACCCAACTCAATCATTACGTACCATGATAGGATTAAGAGAACAACCAACACTTTCAACACACTTATAACAACAAACGTAAATAATCAAAAGAAATATATATATATATATATATATATATATATTTCCAAAAATAGTGCCAAACTGCTCAACTTCTCTATATCACAAGGGGACCAATTAAACACCCCGTACTCTTTTAAAATAACCACAATAATATTTAACAACAAAATAACAAGGCCAACTAGTCATAGAAACAATAGAGAACATAGAGCAATTAAGACGAACATCAATTAAGTTGGGAACGGAGAAAGGGATCATGTTTATCAGGCAAATTGGGCGGTGCATAGATACTCGTCACCTCACCTATACACCACGCCCATGCATTTCACATAACAAACAAGTGGGGATTCCTATTCCCTGAAGTCAAAGTTAGACCGAACACTTAGCTCAATTTCACAGGCCACTCATTGCTCAATTACTACTTTTCCTTTTGAATTCACCTCTAACTTGCTCGAATCTAATCATAATTAACTCAATATCATCAATTAATGCTAAAGGAACTAACTTTATTGAAAAACATGATTTTTTCTAAGTTTTCTAAAAAAATGTGAAAACCCGACCCTTGACCCGCTTGGTCTAAACTCGGGGTTCGGACCAAATTACGTTTACCTATTCACCCACGAACCCAAATATACTATTAGTTTTGAAATCCGACCTTAATTCGATTTTTACAAAATTCCCTAATTCTACTCAAACCCTCAATTTTTTACCATGAAAATTCTTGATTTTTGATTTAAAAGCGATGAAAAATATTGGGTAATTGAAAGAGTAGAGTTTAGAATTGATTACCAACACTTAAGGGATGAACTTGGGTGAAGAAAATCGTCTCTAGGGCTTGGTAGTTCGAAAAATATGAAGAAAAGGGCTGCTGCCCAAGTTGGTGTTTTAATAGGTTATGGTTGTTGTAATTTTTAAATTTTTTTTTTAAAGCGTGGAGCACCAGTGCTCCATAAACTGTTATGACGGCAGATTTTTTTTTTACAAGTTAAAAACATCCCGAAGCCTACCCGAAACTCACCCGAGCCCTCGGGGCTCTAAACCAAACATGCACGCAAGTTTAAAAACATCATACGGATTTGCTTGTGCGATCAAATCATGAAAATAATATGTAAAACTATGAATTTAACCTCAAAACTCATCTTTTTTCTCAAGAACCCTCAACTTTCACTATTTCTCAACCGGATGTCCGAATCACGTCAAATAAACTCTGATTCTCACTAATTTCACAGATTGCATTCAAATACTATAACAAATATGTACCGGGCTCCGGAACCAAAATACGTACCAATGATTTCAACAATATTTCTTTTCTTTAATTCATAAATATTTCATCAAAAACATTTCTTTCAAAAATTGATTTCTAAGGCTTGGGACCTCGGAATTCATTTTCGGGCATACGCCCCAATCCCATATTTTACTGCGGACCTCCCGGGATCGTCGGAACACAGATCCGGGTTCGTTTACTCAAAAAGATGACCAAAGTCAACTATAATCAAATTTAAATTCTAGAAATCACTATTTCTCATATTTTCACATAATAGCTTCCTGGTTTCACGCCCGGACTGCGCACGTAAATCGAGATATTTAAAATTAAATCTTTTTAGGACTATTAATCCTAGAACGGAGTCTAAATTCATAAAATGACCCCTTGGGTCATCACAGAAAGTACCCAGCAAATATCATGCGCAAGTAATGCCGAGGTCACACGGCCCTATCCAACATAAATGTAAATTGTGCACTGCCGGAGGATCGAACGACGAGAACCATAGATGCATCTATTACCCCACTCGCGAATCATTCATACGATGCAGTCAAATGTAAATACACACATTCAAACAGTAAATCAAGAATTTACCAGGGAACATTTATCCAAGGAAAAGTCAATCCTCTTTTCACAATTTAGAAAGAAAAAAATGAAGCCTAACTTATTTAGAAATCCATTTACTGATTTGATCGATTTAAGCAATTTAAATTGTCGATAAGGTTACAAATATTTCAAGTATAGCATGCTTTTGGGAACCTAGACTACCCGGACTTAGGCACAATAGTAGCTACGCACGGACTCTCGTCACCTCGTGCATACGTATCCCCCACAAATAGTAGCACATAATTAATTATTTCACCTATGGGGACAATTCCCTCTTACAAGGTTATAAAAGAGACTTACCTCGCTCCGAAATTCTATAACCGGCTTCCAAGCCCTTCCGGCGACTCAAATCGATGCCCCAATGCTCCAAAACTAGCCAATACTTATAACAACTCAATTTATATGAATTCCCAACTCTGCTCGAAAAGTTGACAAAATTGCCTCGGGTCGACGTGCTCGGATTCCAAAATTTTCGGAGATAAACTTTACCCATAACCTCACAAACTTAAATATATATATATATATATATA